>JXTC01000022.1:543400-628028 GCA_002914845.1 Trema orientale
AATCCTTCTGTTTTTGCAACACCTCAACGACCACCTGTCTCTAATCAGAATAAAATGCATACAAGGGCTGCTCCTGATGAATGTAGTTTCTGTAAACAAAAGGGTCATTGGAAGGCGCAGTGTCCTAAGTTATTAAATAAAGCTAAACAATAGTCTCAGCAGCAGCAACAACCACCTTTGTTACCATAGCTTCCTCCCCCATCATGGAGGCCTGGAGGACAATCGCCACAATGGACCTACCGACCACCTCCACCTAATACTACGCCGCAATGGACCTATCGACCACCTCCGCCTAATACTATTGCAACTGCTCAATCACTAGATCCAATGATGTTAGAGTAATTTCAGAAATTTCTTGCAACTCAGTCACATGCTATGTCTGCCTCTTCTCATATAGGTTTGTCGTCATCTAGTTCTGCAGGTATGACTACCTCAATATGGGTCTTAGATTTTGGTGCTTCTCATCATATGTCACCTAATTTGTCGTCATTTGTTTCTTTGTCTCATAAGTCATCTGTGTCTATTGTGACTGCTGATGGTACTCCTATGCCATTAGCAGGTGTTGGTTCAGTTGTTACACCTTATTTCCGTCTCCCTAATGTCTACCATATTCCTAATCTTACCTTGAATCTTGTTTCTGTTAGTCAATTGTGTGATTCTGGCTACTTAGTTTTCTTTTCGTCAACTGCTTGTTATGTACAGGACCCGCATTCTCAGAAGCTGATTGGGATCGGCCGTAGACAAGGGGGACTCTATATTTTGGATCAGCTCAAAGTACCCGATGTTGCAGCTACTAGTGTTGACTTGTCATCATTTCGTTTGAATCCTTCTTCTTCTAGTTTTTATTTGTGGCATTCTCGCCTTGGTCATGTTTCAGCATCTCGTTTAAAATTTTTAGTTTCTACAGGAGTATTAGGAAATTTGACCATACATGATATTTCAGATTGTTGTGGTTGCAAATTAGCAAAATTCTCTGTTTTGCCTTTTAATAAAAGTATTTCTTTTTCTCGTGCACCATTTGATCTTGTTCATTCTGATGTGTGGGGACCTTCTCCTGTGTCTACAAAGGGAGAGTCACGATACTATGTTTCTTTTATTGATGATTACACTTGTTACTGTTGGGTATATCTTATGAAACGCCGATCTGATTTCTTTGCTATTTTTAATATTTTTCGCGCTATGATTAAAACTCAACATTCTTCTGTTATCAAGTGTTTTCGATGTGATCTGGGGGAGGAGTACACTTCCAATGCCTTTTCTGTCCTACTAGCTTTTGATGGAACTATTCACCAAACATCTTGTACAAATACTCCTGAACAAAATGGTACTACTGAGAGAAAACATAGACACTTAGTTGAGACTGCCCGTTCCCTTTTGTTGTCTGCCTATGTTCCTAGTGAATTTTGGGGAGAAGCAATCCTTACTGCTGCTCATTTAATTAATAGGATTCCGACTTCGCTCAATTCAAGTTTCTCACCTTTTGAAAAATTGTTTGATTATGCTCCTGATTACTCTTCATTACATGTTTTTGGCTCTACATGTTTTGTCGTTCGACCTCATGTTGAGCGTACTAAGCTCTCTTCTCGGTCAGCCATTTGTGTCTTCTTGGGCTATGGTATAGGTCAAAAGGGATATTGTTGTTTTGATCCAGTCACACAAAAATTATATGTTTCTCGTCATGTTGTGTTTCTTGAACATATTCCTTTCTTTTCCATTCATGCTAGTCCTCATACTATGACAAAGTCTGATCTTATTCACATTGATCCATTCACTGATGACACAAATGTTCCACCTGTTACTTCACATTTGCATTCTTCTCCATTAGATCATGATGTTACTGATTCACCTGTCGCTGATGCCTCTGCTCCTCCCTCTTCCTCTACGGTTGCCCACCCTCCTTCTGAGACTGTGGATCCTCCTCGCTATCCTAAGCGTCCTCGTAAGTCAACTCAACTACCAGATTTTGTTTACTCTTGTTATTCTAGTTCATTTGTTTCATTTTTAGCCTCTATTCATCGTCTCTCTGAGCCTTTGTCCTATAGTGAGGCAGTCTGTGATCCTAATTGACGGCAGGCTATGACTGAGGAACTTACAGCATTACATCAGACGCATACTTGGGACTTGGTACCTTTACCACCTGGTAAACGAGCCATTGGTTCTCGTTGGGTCTATAAGATCAAAACCAAGTCAGATGGATCTATTGAACGGTACAAAGCCCATTTAGTTGCTAAAGGATATTCTCAGGAATATGGTATAGACTATGAGGAGACTTTTGATCCTGTTACAAAAATGACTACAGTTCGCACCATTATTGCAGTTGCTTCTATTTGTTGATGGAATATTTCTCAGATGAATGTGAAAAATGCCTTCTTAAATAGTGATCTTCAAGAAGAAGTTTATGTGGTTCCTCCTCCTGGTGTTTCTCATAATCCTGGTGAAGTTTGCAAGCTTAGAAAGGCACTTTATGGTCTCAAACAGGCACCTCGAGCATGTTTTGAAAAGTTCTCTACTGTGATTACTTCTCTTGGCTTCTCTCCTAGTTATCATGATTCAGCTTTATTTGTCAAGTGTACTTCAGCTGGTCGTATTTTACTTTATTTATATGTTCATGACATGATTATTACTGGTGATAATGTCAATGGGATTGCAGCCTTGAAGTTAGAGTTAGCTCGTTGTTTTGCAATGAAGGATTTGGGTTCCTTGCGTTACTTTCTGGGTATTGAAGTTGCTTTTTCTTTCTGGGTATTAAAGTTACTTCTTCTTCGAAAGGTTATCTTCTTTCTCAGTCTAAGTACATAGCTGATATATTTGAGCGTGCTCGTGTTACTGATAGTAAGACTATTGATACTCCCCTCGAATTAAATGCTCGGTATTCTCTTTATGATGGTTCACCTCTACCAGATCCGAGCTTATATCGTACTATTATTGGCAGCTTGGTTTATCTTACTATCACGCGTCCAGATATTGTATATGCTGTTCATATAGTTAGTCAGTTTGTTACTTCTCCTACTACGGTTCATTGGGCAGCTGTTCTTCGCATTTTGAGGTATCTTCGTGGTACTCAGTTTCAATATCTTTTACTTCCATCTACTTCTTCTTTGGAACTGCATGCATATTCTGATGCTGATTGGGCGAGTGATCCTACTGATCGTAAGTCTACAACAGGATTTTATATTTTTTTGGGTGATTCTCTTATTTCTTGGAAGAGCAAAAAACAAGATATTATATCTCGATCTTCCACAGAAGCTGAGTATTGTGCTATGGCCTCTACCACTTGTGAGATAGTTTGGTTGCGTTGGTTGCTTGCTGATATGGGTGTTTTTTTGTCTCATCCCACGCCATTACATTGTGATAATAAGAGTGCTATTCAGATTACACATAATTCAGTCTTCCATGAGCGGACTAAAAACATTGAGATTGATTGTCATATTGTTCGTCATCACTATCAGACTAGCACACTCATTTTGCCTTTTGTCTCTTCTACTATGCAGATTGCTGACTTGTTTACAAAGGCACATACGATCTCATGTTTTCGATTCTTATTTAACAAACTCTCGATGCTTTTAGCAGCTGCATCGTGAGTTTGAGGGGGGATGTTAGATTATATTTAGGTTTTTATGGTTTTTATTATTTATCTTTAGTGAGGGTATTTTAGTCTTTTTATTATATGTTTGTTAGTCTATATAAACTCTTTTTTCTGATGTATTTTTTGAGAGCTTTACAATAAGAAACCCTAGTTATTTATTTTTCTCCAATTCAATTCTTAAAGTTATCAGGTATATCGTTAAACAGACAAATTAATTTTCCTTCATGTCTCTTTGTAACAAAGCTTAGAAAAATCTTAATAATTACCTAGTATGGTGACAAGTAGGATCGATCTACGAGGAACTAATCTAACTAATAAGCTACTAATCCTATAGTGAAGGGGGATTAAAGTAAATTAAAACTAAACAAAACTAAAAATAAATGAAATACAAACAAATAAATAAATAAGTAGATTCAGTTTTATTCTCCATCACTAAATAATCGTATTAATTAATTACCAGATTTAAATAGTTATAAACAAAAGCTACCAAACATAGATAGTTCACAAATGCGCAATTATCCTTATCTTTCTTTAATGTATATGCTAGATAAATAAGTGCCATACCAAACCTCTTTCTATCAAATAACCTAAGCAAATGCTCTAAGTTAATTTACCAAAGATATTAAGTTGAGAAAGAACTTAGATTGGTCTAGATTATAATTTCACGAACGTGGAACCTAGGTTATGTTCGTCACTGTAATTAACTCATCAAATGATCCGATCGACTATACCTTTACTACCTATGGATTGATACGACAAACACTAATATCTAATAGCAGTAGAACTCAGTTATGATTATCTAGTTATACACCTAATTAAACAAGATATCATTCATAAAATCAATAGATATAGAAGAATATAAGCAACTTTAAATAAATAACTAATTACATAAAATCTAAAAAATTAAAAAACAATTATGTCTAGGGCTTTGAAATCATCCTCAACCTAACTTAAGGCCTAATCTAGCATGTATATAAGAGTGAATAAAAATAAATATCATGTGAGAATAATAAAAACTATAAATTTTACTTTTGTGTGTCTTTGTTTTCAAAAGAGTTTAACTTATCATGGGTGATAACCACGATGCTGTTTGAAGTAAAAATTTTCGAGGAAATGAAAGAAAGATTTTGTCGGATTGCTTTTTTTAACTTCATGGCTTCTTTTCTTTGACATTTTAGCCATCTTTAGTTAAATAGCTTCTCATGCATAAGATTATAAGAGATTACTTAAAATGATAAGATCTTGTAAATTATTCTTCATTGATGCAAAAGGCCATTTGGTATAGGGAGTTCTAGATTTTCTAATTAATAAAAAAGTGGAAGAAGGTAATGTGATAGTATAGAAACCTGAATTGTTATGTTTGGTTATATATTAGAATCTTCTCCATGATTATTAAGAATATTCGAAAATGGTGTTTGGCTGTACATGGGAATGTACTAATTTATAATATTTTGAAAGAAATATATCAAATAATCATATCTTTGGGTATTTTTGTGTGATAAAATAAATATAATTTTTTTAAATTATAAAATTTAATTTGTTAGAAGAAATCATGTATTTTGTTATGAGTCCACAGGTTTCAGATTGGGGTTAATCTGAAATCCACCTATTTTGGAGGATTTGGCAGTATTTCACCCTAATACTCATATTCTTTTTAAATTTAAATTTGACAGAACCTCCTCATAGTTTTTCTTAATTTTTGGCATTTGATTTGAACAGTACCTCTTCATTAATATTTGCTATTTTCTCCATTTTAACGGAGTTTCAATTTGATAACTTTTTCCCAATAAAATCTAGCATTATAATCTTACGGTTAAATTGCTAAATTTTATTCTAAATGTAATTCTGTTAATATCACAATTTAAAATTTTACTGCTAACAAAATCTAATTAAACTTTAATTAGGCGTAACACAATATCTGAACATAATAATATTAATGAACTTAATTAAAATAAAATTGCTTAAAATATTATAAAGGGGTAGATTTTAGAAAAATACCTAATTTTTGTCTTTCCTTTGATATATCTTATTTTTCTCTCTCTTCCTTACTTTCTTTCTCTAGAATTTTTTTGGAGACTTAATTTGATTTTGGCTTACGAAGCCTTCACTTATTTATAGGTTTCCATAAGCTATTCTAACCATTGGATCATACGATACATAGAGTGATCTTGGCCTTCCATTTCTTTCTATTTAAACAAAAATTGAGAAAATATAAAAATAGCAGATGTGTCTTGATGATGTCAAAGGTGATGTAATAATATGTGCCAAGTGTCAATTGACTATACTTTCTATATCTTTACATCTTGGCTTAATACATGTTATTACTTTAGCAGTTTAGAATTTTAACTATGTTTTCCAATGCTGTAAAAATGATATTTATGTTCCATTCTAGAATTTTACTATTGGGCGCGTCTACAGTAGGAGCGCCCCTACGTAGGACCCTGTCTATTCACCGTTGGATAGGAATCTGTATATAAATAGATTCTCTACAGATTCCCCTTATTCCCCACAGATTCCTATCCAACGATAATTAAGGCATGACCCTACGTAGGGACGCCCCTACCGTAGCCATCCCTTTACTATTTTGAGCCTAGAAACTTATAGAACTGCCAAATGTGGGATTTTTTGAGTGACAATGAATTTTTGCTTTACCTTCTCTATTTTATTGCATAGGCTCTTGAAGTTTTTAGGTTTTTGTTAAATCTTTTTCTGTAATTTACTCTTTTTGTCATAATGAGAGTAGACCTTTCATACCTTTTTTTAGAAACAAAATATTTCTAAGGTAATTAGAACAAGTCTAATTAATTATATTGCTAACTAAAGTAATTTAACTTTTACCTGTTGAGGTGGGTATTACACTATTATTGATTTGGTTCACTGAACCTGGACATATTAGATAACTATTCCAATTATGGTTAATTGGATGTGAACAAATCAAGAAAGAATTGATAAGGTAATATTTATCTAGTTGCCAAAAACAAATAAGATAACTATGCATAGTTGAATATTGTAAGAGGTGGAAATGGGTAATAGTAAATTTCTGATAGGAACTTACTATCACTGGAGGAAATTTTCCAAAGATTGAGGGCCACATGCCTACAGTCATAGTGACTATGGGTGTGTGGCACATTATCATGCTTACCCATTTATGTGTTGTTCCCTTATTATATAAGGAGTCTGTAGCCACCTCATAAAGAAGAGATAGAAATTTAAGAGAAATTTTGTCAGTTTTTCTAGAGAGACAAATTCTCAAAAGATAAGTGAACAATTATATTTAGTTCTTAGATTTCTTTAGAGAATTTTAGTGTGGTCACTAACTTCATCTTCTCCTCTGTCATGCTCTAATAATTCAAAATAAGGGACCATGTACTAATAATTTTAGAGTATGACAAATTGTCTCCAACTGCCATTAATTCATCAATTTTGGAGCATGACAACTACCCCTAACTATTATCCATTTCAAAATAAGACAACTGCTTCCAATGGATCTGAGAAGATTCTTGTAATTTAGAATCATAACAACACCTAAAGATAGATCAACTCTGAATAGCTCACTGAGACTCTTGTATCCTCTCTCTCTCTCTCTCTCTCTCTCTCTCTCTCTCTCTGATTCACACATAACTCTCTCGTTCTTTCACTCATCCTAGAGGCTTTGGAACCTGATTCATATCAGCATTCACCCCTTAAATACTAAGATCTTAAAGCTTACCTTGGAGCCATATGAGATACTCACATTCATCCATAGTCTACTATCAAGGCTCATGCCCCAACCTCTATCTATGTTCTTTAACTTTTTTTCCATTGCTTATTTGCTTGATCATATTCATACTTCCTTAAACTGCTTTCTGACTTGAGCGTCGGAGTCCCTTTGACTGGCACCACCGCGGTGTCTCCAACTAAACTTTTTCACCTTTTTGGTTTTGATAGGTTGCTTGTGGCCCAATTCCGTAGTTATAGAAACAAGCCTCTATAATTTGGTGCCTACCGTATAGCTCTAGAGATCGTACTTACAATGAAAGGCAAAAGAGCATTCTACCAATGAAGCCATGGCTGACTTTAGTGGTCCCTTATTTTGAATTGGTAATAGTTAGGGGTAGTTGTGATGCTCCAAAATTGATGAATTAGTGGCAGTTGGAGACAATTTGTCCTACTCTAGAATTATTAGTGTGTGGTCCCTTATTTTGAATTAGCCTCGTGGACTAAGTCAAAGATTTTTGATTTTATTGAGGATATCTCGATAATTTGTTGAGCCTCTCATTTTGATTGTGGTTCTATCAGGCCTTGGGTAGAGTTTTTGGCTGGTTGATCCATTAGACTTTGGTTATTAGAGATAATTCTGTGGGTTGAGCCTCATAAACACATTTATTATTTGGTCTAACTTTAGTATCGATGGGTCTTGATGGATGTAAGGGTCCATCTTATTTGGAATTTTGATTATCGGGTCATTTTTTGACCACTACAGATGCCATAAGATTCAAGGTGGAAATAATTATTACTCCTGAGTTCGAGTAAACTTCACTAAGTACAGGAGGTTGATTATCATTATTGAATTTCGTTCCTCTCAATTTAGACTTCCACATGTCTATGGAGTAGTTTTAATAGGAAACTATAGATCGGTTATAATTTTGGATTTGTTATGCATAAGGATGATGGAGAAGCTCGAATCCTCATAGTTTATGATGGTTAGATTTCATTCATCCTATTTAAGGATTAGTAGGTTTGGATAAATACATAAAAGAGTAAGTGCTTGATTTTGCTAAACAAGAAACGTACGTATGGTAGCTCAATATGAAATGTGTAAATTTCAATCATCCTGAGTTAGGAGGAGTCTAATTCATGTGAGGTTTTTTTAAGAGATTTGAGATTTTAGCTATCCAATTAAGGGCAGACTTGATTCAACTATAATAAGAGTAGTTGGCTACTATGATTTGAGGATATGGCAAAGGCAACAGAGGATTGATGCTATTTGTGGCACATATTAAAATTTCAGGAGATTTGTCAATATTTCCTGTGATATTATCCATTTTTTGAGATGTCGACAATAATATTAAGAAGAAAGATATTTTTTTCTTATGTATTCATAAAATATTAATAAAATTTTGATAATATCGTAGAAATATCAATATTAGTAAAATATCAGTAAAAAATGAAATAATATCAAGATATTTACGGATATTATCATATGATAAAATCGGTGATATTTTGAAACATCAAAAGAAATATTGATTTTTTTTTTTTTTGCAAGTCTTTGATAAATAAACAAATGATAGTAAAATAAGATAATAGTTTCCTCTCACAATATGTTAGCAAAGTTGTTGAACTACTAGCATTTATAATTAGAATTTGTACATGACATGGTGTCATGCATAGCCTCATTAGGATACTTTGTGTCTGAATTTTCCTTTCATTTTAAACCATTTCACAGCTTAGACTTGACAATTTTGGGCCTCTTCTTGCTTCTTTTTCAGACATCATCTTATATATAACCTGAAACATAATTAAAACAAAGTTTTTTTTAGAAATACCTTGTGTAACAATAATTTTGTTAAAATACCATAAAAAGCTTCATAACGTTGACAAATCTCATTAATTAACTCATGTCCAAAATTTTTTTTCAAACATTTATAACATATGACACCATATACTTACATTTGGGAAAACCTATACAAAACGTAGGTCTATATATTAGCTACCAAATATTATACTGATAGTTATCAAAAAAATTTGTTAACTTGTATTTATGATACATAAAACTTTGAACTTGGTATATCTTTTCTAACTATTTGTCTATGGATCGTCATTATAGATGGTTAATAATAAGTGTGAATTTACACTTAAATGATAATAGGTCTTACATGTTATTTTGCTAATTTTTATATTTATCTAAGGCTAATTGTGGTATTTTTGTATTTCTAAGTGCTTTGGAGGAAAAATAATGAAAAGGAATTGAAACGGATTGAAAACAGGCTGAAATAACAAAGTTGGAACAAGTTAAAAGATCGAAGCGAAGAAAAGGACCAGACGCTACTGGCTGGCTTGTGGAGGCCACGGCATGTGAGCAGATTTTTAGGCAAAAAACAAGAACCAAGATTGGATACCACGACGCGCAAACCCAAGTGTCACGGCGCTGGAGCATCATACAGTCACTAACTTTGAGTATTTTGACGACTTGAGACTCCTTATTTTCATGGGACTCGATCTAAATACTCTCCAGACCTATTCTCCTATAAATAGGACGTTCTATGTTAGATTAGAAGCTAACATACACACCTAAGAGCTACAAAAGAAAAAATATATCAAAACCTAAAGAGAGAGAAGAGCTTGGGAGCTACTACAGCCGTCATCCTTATTGTTCTTCTTTTTCCTTTTAGTTTTTATTTGTTTTCTTTAATTCTAGCATGGTGTTTATTTTGTTTATTCTTATTTACATACTAGATTAGGCTCTAAGTTATGTAAAGAGTGATTTCAAAGCCCCAAACATGATTGTTATTTAGTTCTTCAAATTCTATACATCTATGTCAATTATTTATTTAAAAGTTGTTTATATTCTTCTATGTTGAATCGTGCTTATATTTTATTATCTCTTATTTAGGATTGTCACTTAGATGATAGGTGATAAAATATATTGCTATGACTAGATATTGGCATTTGTTGTGTCTAAACTATAAGTAGTAAAGCTATAATTGATAAGATCGTTCGATGTATTGGCTATAGTAGATAATATAACCTAAGTTAAAGATTCCGCATTTGTATGATGGTTGTCTAGATCAATCTAATGCCCTTCTCAACTTAATGCTTTTATTAATTAATTTTAGAGTATTTGCTTAGGTTAATAAATAGAAAGACGTTATTTGTAGCATTTGTCTAGATAGCATACAATCTAAGGAAATAATAGGATAGTTATGCGTTTGTGAACTATCTACAGTTAATAACTTTGATAAATAATTATAGAATTTAGTAATTAAGTTGACATGATTGTTTAGTGCTAAAGAATGAAACCTTAATCTATTTATTTTCTTGTTTTTTTTTTTCAATTTTAGTAATTTTAGTTTATTTTAAATCTTCCCTTCACCTTGGGATTAATAGCTTCTTAATTAGACCAATTCCTCGTAGGATCAACTCTTACTTGTCACTATACTAAGTAATTATTAGGTTTTCTTAAGCCTTACTAGATAGAGATGAGAAGAAAAACTAATTTGATTGTTTAATGACACACCATTTAATATTTATGGAAAGATAAAAATTAATCCCGAAGTGGCCAAGAAATCACCTTATACTGCAAAATTTGGATCAGTAAAAGAATAGCCTATCAAAGAAAATAGAGCGAAAACAAAAGGCTCAACAACACTTCCGAACTCTCAACCACCATTTGATTTGGGAATTTCACCATTGATGAGAAGTCCATAGACACAAATCCCAACAGATTTGGATAGAAGAATGTACGAAACTCGGATATTCACATTGGACTTAGACAAACCACTAATGTAAATACTGACAGACAGTTTCGAGAAATGGACAAAAAAAGGATTGAATAACAAAGTAGGGCAAGTGTAAGTGACAAAAATCAAAAACTAGTTTTTCGGTATATGGAAGCCAACTGAAAGGATTAGCGACTATGTAAGTGACATTTCCAACACTTGGTATATATGATACTGAACTTAGTATATCTAAAAATGAATTAACATAGTATATATATTAATGAACTTTAAAGACTGGTAGATATAAACTTCAAATATGAAACAATATGTTACTACATTAGTTTATCTGTTACAAAGTTTGTTATCTCTATTTCTTAACATTGTATACGAACTATATACCAGCTACCAACTATTAAATATATAGAAATTGCTATATATTAGTTTACTCATAGAAAATTTGATAGTCAATATAGATTATATATTAGTAAGAGTCGAGCTAGAATTTTTTATATTGAACTAAATTTCTGTGCTACTCAACTCTAAAAACTGGTACATATGATTAGTTTATGGTATATAGGTTACTAAAATAGCTAGGTATATATATTAATGAACTATGAAAACAGAATGCAATTTTGACATTGGCGTTTTGAATTTTTATATATAGCATATGTTCTATTATCTAAGGAAGAAGATTCGATATAATACGAATCTTTTCAGAAAAAAAGAACAACCACTTTGGATGCTATATATGATAAATACCTCCAACAAGCTTGGACAGAATATGTCGATCCAAATGCAGAATTTAGCTGGGAAAAGAAGCCTTACTCTTACCTAGTACATTTTTCCAGTGGAAAGAAAATGGCAATAGGTACAATATGGGCCAGAGGTATATTATATATACTCTTTTTTTTTTTTTTTCAAGAGAACAACCACAACATTGGGTACTTGCTGAAATAGATATAAGAAGGCAAAAGATAAATATCTATGACTACGTAGGAGGAAAAGCACATCAAAAGAAGCTCAAGGAAGTACTTATTGCCGTGTGGTTTCAAATCACGGAGCGAGTCGAATTGCCTACTCAATGATGATACCAAACTTTTTGGCATCAACAATATTCTATCCAAACTGAAAATAAATCAGAGGAGGAGAATTCACCCTAGAGATTATGGAGAATATGTAAGCACAACAAAATGGGTAAGAAAACTAGAAAATGTAAACTGGTATATATTAATTTAGTCATGGTATATATTTTTTTATGCTTGGTATATGACTTGTAAATATGACAATTTCTTTCATCAAAACAGTACTGACTATGGAATATTTGTCATTAAGAAAGCAGAACTATTCATAACTAATGTGTGCATGCAAGAACTAACTCATAAGAAAATGAAATTCTTTCGACAAAATGTGGTCATAGAGCTTTATCATTTGACTAAAGACAAGAATAGAAGAGGATATATGATCGATAAAAAAAGAGAGGGGAAAAAAATGGAGAATATATAGTTATATTTAGTTTAGCTAGACTAAGAGAAATTTAGTATTACAGAATATGTGTTTGTTTGATAAAGATAATTTTTTTGATATTTTTAGTTGTAAAAATAATGAATATTTGAGTATTATATTATTGGTTCATAAGTTTTATATTATATCATTGGTTCATAAGTTTTATACTGTTCGTTTATAAAATCTTAATGATTATATTCTTGTTTCTAATTAAGTCACTATGTGAAGTACATTTGTATTAAAAAAAACAAGGGAAACTAATTAGGAATAATTAGGTATATTGAAAAATATAACAAGTGATATAAATTGTATACCAAATAACAACTTAAATAGAATCTTTATTATAATTAAAAAAATATCTTTGATTATACCACGTAAATAAATAATTATACAAACAAAAAAGATTGTACCAGAACTTAATTTTTTCTTTGATTGAACACTGTTAGGATTAAAAAAAAAAATACTTTGGTATATGGTAATATATACTACATCTGTTTGGCATGGCTTTTAGAAGCTACTTTTTAATTTTTTGAGCCTAAAAACATCTTCTAAACCTATTTGGATAAACATCAGAAAAACTTCTGTACTCTAAGAGCTCTTCCAAAAGAAGCCAAACTCGTGTAGCTTCTCTATGAAAAGTTTCGAAAAAATATGGAAAAAAAAATGATTTTAATGAATTTTTATATTTTTGTATTTAGCCTCATTTAAATAAATGACAAAAAAATACCATTTAGATCGTTATACTATAATTTCAAATATGCCATGCAAACGATATACTAAAAGTTATGACTTTAACTTCTCTTATTCTATTGTATAAAAGTATAAATAAAATTTATCTCAAATGAGCCTATGGCCATTAGTACATATACAAATGAGCAAAATTAATGTACCAAGAATAATAAATACAATTTGGTATAATAAATTTATTATGCATTAAAATATATCAAAACCTTATTTTTATATACCAACAAAGAAAATCAATTTACCATAACCAACAAAACAACAAAAACAAACGTTCCATGAATCTGATCAAGTAAAATAGGAATACATTCAGATAAACATTGTTAATATCTCAATACACAACCAAAATATAAAAATGCACCAACACTAAGAATAAAAATGACAAAAAATATCTATAATATAATGCAATAAACGTGGTATATAATCTCATATACCAATCAAATAACAGCATTGCTAAACATCAACTGCAATTCAAAACAAAATATTAAAAAAAGAAATAAATATAAATTAACAATCTCGATGCCATTTCATCTTCTTAACAATATGTAACTCCACAAGAATTAGATTTTTGCAAGTTTTGTGTTTATGGCGTATTGTTTATATCGACCACATTTCATTTGATTCTTTTTCTTAAAATTAACAAATAAAATGAACATTTTCTTTTTTGCCCTGTGGTGTAACACACAAGCCCGACCCAACATGTGGTCTGCTAGCCTCCCCAGCCCAGTTGCCAACCCTCTTCCAACTGACCCAGAGTGTCATGCTAAGTCCGTATTGTCTTTTGTGGGTCCATGACAGATTTGTCCTATTTGGCATAATTATGTCTCAAACGCGTCCTCAGCTCTACTTAAACGGTTAAACCCAAAACTTTCACTTTAGGGACTTAACAAAAAAGAAAATACCTCGCGTTCTTAATGTAACACCCGAGTCCTGCCAGCTAGCCTTCGGCCCAGTCACCACTCCCTGGCTAGCCTAGTGTATTACGCTAAGCTCATATTATCCTATGTGGAGTTCACATTTTGCCTGCCTCACATTCTACTCATTTTTTTCTTTCAATCCCACACCATTTTCACTCTGAAATTCTGAAAGTTTACTTTTAAAAAAATAATGACGTTTGAAAGGGTCACAATTATTTGAAACAGTCACTAATTTAATGAACATTGTCACGGTTATAATAATTAATGTCACTGAATTAGCGACTTCGAAACAATCCCTTGTAATGACAAATTTGAAATATTACTAAGTCGGATTGTGAATTTGTGACCACAAAATAGACCTTTTGACGAAAAGAAAGAAGCAAATAACTCAAATTCTCCTCCGAAAAGGCTGAAAATGACGACAAATAAATTTTATGGCTTGCTGGAGTAATTACTTTAAAGGTTTTTCGCTAATATTCGCTAGAAAAAGTAGCCTTCAACTGTGTCTAACCGGAGAGGAGGGAAGAAGTTTTAAAAAATGTAAGAAATTTTTTAAGTGCGCATTTCTCAAAGGATAACATTGGAAAACTATATAATTCTCACCAAGAATCCTAAAAAAGTCAATATTTAATCATAACAAAGTCATTTTTTAAAGCTTCAAAAAGTCATTTAGCTCCAAAATAGTATCATCCAGGTTCATTTCCCTTGTTTTTCTCCTCACCAAATGTCGCAGAAGACAAAAGACTCCCGAATCAGAAAGAGTGTCTAGGCGTATATTTTTTGAGAAATTAAATTGTACATAACATATTCTTTGTACACACCCAGGTTGATCGGTCACTTGGTTCAATAAACTATTCCCTACGGTAACCACAAGCGTTACAGGGGGCATTCAGGTTTGGCTAATATCCATCACATTACTAAATATGAAAAACCAGAGGAACTCCAAATCCCAGGCATACAACAGAACTAATAATGACGAAACCAGAGCCGAAACAAAATGCAACCATGTCCACTTCTACTGCAAAAATACTAAATTGGTAAAGCCTAATCACTCTCCGAATGAGTGGAGAAAACACAGCCATACCCCGTTGGGAACAGCATATGGAGAGTACCAGCTCTGTATTTTCCTTTTCTTTTCCCCAACTTAAATGGTACCTTGCTTACTGAAAAGAAGCAAGCTTCAACTCTTCGCATCCAAGAGGTTAAATACGGCACCTTTTGCATATCAAGGAATGCCATAAAAAAAACCAATCCTTTTGATTTTTCTAACTACTGAATCAGCACTAGAAAAGGTCATGTTACCTTTTCCATACGAGAACAACTGTGACAAAGCCAACTTGTACAGCTAACACCATCATTCTTCTTGAGCCATTCAAGAAACAGATAATAATCGCATTTTTAGCCTTTTCTCTAACAACAATTTTGCCGCAGATACAGAACAGAAGCTCCAGAAAAGATGATGCAAACTAAATCAACCTTTGCTCCATGTTTTGCAACGTGAGAGCAATCAATTAGAAGAAAATAACTCATTTAACCGTACCAAGTACACCAAGAAAATAACTTCATGATGCATCTGAAAACCGGTAAGCCTGCAAACCATATTGTAATTTCTGGCACTACATGCAGTAGATTAACAATTCATCAACATGACATTATTAGCTTGTGATCATATGTAATTCACAGACTTCTTAAATGTATTTAAACTAAATCAAAATACAATCAAGGATGGGGGGAACAGGTCATTGATAATAATCCTAAATTGTACAGACAACAAACATAATAGACAAAAGTCATCACCGAAAGAAACGGTTAGTTTTGCTACCTCCTATTTGCTTTACAGATTCCTTCGCTTTGGTGCCTGCAAACTCTTGTGATCTTCACAATTAAGTTTTCTTAAATTTGCTGCGGTGGCTGTTGAACTTCCTCTCTTATGGGGCCATTAATGTCCAGTGTAGCGAGCTCTTCAAGTTCTTGTACTGCTGCAATTGCAGTAACAGGACTTTCATGTGTCAATTGAGGCTTCAGCATGCCAACAGCTTGCTTGACTTTTGATTGCTGCAAGTTCACATTATTAAAGCACAAACATCACCATATATCATTGTGGTACCAAACAGACGGAGGGGGGGGATTCCACAGCAGAAAATTATTGTACTTACAAAATATTCGAGTTTTCTCTTAAGATCCCCATTTGCAGCCAATAGTGCATCAGTTGCAACCGTTGCCGCCAGTGCGTTCTTTTCCCCGAAATGGCAACACAAACAAGCAAGAGTAGGTTCAGCACAATAGTATCATCAAAACAAAAAAACCGAAATGAACTTAAATTTTAGAAATTAAACATCGTTAGCAATTTCCAGAAGAATCTTTTATTTATTTCCCTATCAATGAGAACATTCTTCAGGAAACATTTTTCTGGCCAACCATTCTCTAACTTATTTCTTCTCTAATACAACATCTCCAACAGGCTATTTTTATCTCATTGATATCTCAAAGACAGAACTTCTTTCTAATATAATTATATTCTTGCGTCATTTTTTAAAAAAGGAAGAAAAAGCAAAATAATAAAAATTTAAACATACATGCATTGAGCAACCAAAGATCAGTTTCAAGCTGGGGAGGAAAAATAATCAATCCCTACCTCAGACAACATACTGATTTTGAACTCCAACTTAAGTACTTAAATCCTGATTGATTTTTAAGGAAAGTTACCCTATATGAAAAACAATCTTTTACAGATATAATTATTTTTCGATATGCACAATAATATGAAGCTGCACACCAAATTCTTAGAATGAGCTCATACTAGAAGAAATAAAGTACTGAATCAAAGGGAAAAAAAAGGTTCAGAACTAATAGTATTTACATTCAATAACAGGCAACAGCAACTTGTTAATCAAAATGTTACGAACAAGACCAATAAATAAGCTAATTACAGGATAATAAGCAAAGGAGTGCTACACTGTCTACGTGAAATACACTGAACTAACTTTTTCCAGATACATTCAACTAAAAATAATGAAAATATTACTAGCACAACAGACGGCAAGCTTTCATAGCTCAGTAGGTTAAAGCACCCATTTAGTAACCAGGAGATCTTGAGCTCGACTTTGACTCTCGATGAAAGCAAAATACTAGCACAACGGATAAATATATTTAAAAGAAGAGTCAGGTATAAAAGAAATTATAGGGAAAAAAGGAAGAAAAGTCAAACATATTTCTGAGAGTATATATAATTGTACATATTCAACTTATTTCTTTGAATTTTGAAAATATCACATGTGAACAAATTATCATAGTTCTATAATTATGTTCCTTTGCGTAGAGCATCACACACAAACTATCTCTTGGTCATTTTAAATTTATTATGAACCATATGCATCCAGTTTTGTCCATCTTGTTTGCTTTAACTTAATACAACTCCTATAGTACATATAACTATTTAATCACCACCTATTTCAAATTAAACGCAAAAAATAAATAAATAAATTAATTAATAAATTAAAACAATAATTGCCGCAACATAATAACGGAAAGGAATCAATAAGCCAGTTCAGCTTGTACAAAATATTTAAATTTCCTTGAAGTTAACATCTAAAACCCTTCGACAAAATTGTCTTAGATACCCATTTAATACATTTATCATATATCCTTGGGGGCATCAAAGCACCCTACAGTGTAAACTTGCACTTTCATGATTTTGCACAATGAAGAACACTAAGACATACAGAAGAAGACTTCTATGTCTACAGCCTACTACACACAGGGAAATTAAACAATGAATAAAGATTAGAGAGCCAATATTTACGAGCAAAAGCGAATTACTCACCTTTTTTGGCCGGCCAACGCGCTTTCCAGTAGATTTTTTTAGTTTATTGATACCAGCAACCTTGGGTGGTCGGCCACGACGTTTTCCTGATAATATTCCAACACCAGCAGCATTACCAGCAGTAACCGCAATCTTCTTGGGCCGGCCCCTGGGCCTCGGAGGTACCGCCAATACATTATGAATACTGTTTTGATCAATTACACTAACAACAGGCACATTAGTAGCATATGGAATGATCATGGTTTTAGGCTCTGCCTTAGATGGGCGGCCAGGCCCTCTCTTGGGACCCAAGACTCCCAAGACAGACTTGGGCTTCCGTGGACGCCCTGGGCTCTTCTTCGACAATCTAGGCCCAGACAATTTACCTTTGGAACCAGGTGGACGACCACGGCCCCTTTTAATAAAACCGGGACCACCTTGTGTTACCCCAACTGAAATGGCTTTCCGCGGGCGTCCAGGCCTCTTCTTCACCAGTGCAGGATTGGGCTCATCAACAAGTCCAAGAGCAACTAACACCGGCTGAGGGTTGGGCTGAACATCTGGCTGGGCAGTGATCTGGCCATTGAACTGAACACTATGCTGGGGAGCTGGATGTACATTGAACTGTGCAGAAGGCTGTGAAATAGGAAGGATGGCAGGCTGCAAAATAGGCTGGACTTCAGGCTGTGCAATAGGCTGGATGGCAGGCTGCAATATGGGCTGGGCATTGGGATCCAGCTTGGGCTTGGGAGGACGTCCCCGGCCTCTCTGAGGCCCAGAGGCAGGAAGAGTTGGAGTTGGTGAACCAGCAGCAGAAGAATCAGATCTGGGGAGCTTATAAGACTTCTTTACCATAACAAGATGACCATTATTTTTCAAGCGCTTGAGATGGTGAGTCAATAGGGCTGAGTGGGTGGGTGGGAGGCCCGTATATGCTTGCTCTATGTACTTGGCTATGGCCCTCTTGCTTGAACCATTCTTCTCCTTCAATGCCCCAATAGCTGAATATATCATCTGGAAAACCATAATATTTATTTTACTAAAACTGAGTAATAAAAAGAATACCGCTTCATATAGATAAATGCAAGAAATCTTCTTCTTTTTATTATTAATTATTTTCGAAACTAGAGGCTCACCTCAGCATACGGAGGGTGATGAGAGCTGGGAGAGGGGCCATGTCCAGGGCCAACACCCGGGCTCGAAGTGGGGTTAGCAACCGAATGGTTTACGGTACTTTGAACTTCTGCATAACCACTGGTCGGAATTGTATTGACAGTAATGGGTGCTGCAAAACTGGTGGGGTCTGGAAAGGTGGTGCTGATGGTAGAAGTGGTGGTGGGTGGCAGTTGTGGCGGCTGTGAAAATGTGTCCATATATTCGGGGAGTGACAACTAAATTAAACTTAATAATCTAGAAAGGAGATGCGATGTTTGAGGATGAGGAGAGGATGTCGAGAAGGAGTGAATTTGATTACTAAATACGAAAAATACGAGATAACCACTTCACCATGAAAAGTCCTGCAAAACAGCACTCTAATTAATAATTAAAATGCTCAACTTGCCAATTAAGATTAAGGGTAAAACAAACTCGTTACTACATGAAAAAGAACTAGTTTTGAAACTAAAAGAAAAGGCGCTAGAACGTTAAAGTACTTAAAATAATTAAGGCTTAGTTTATTTCAAAGGTTGGGATATTTAATGAGAAATGAACAATTAAATATGGCAGCTAAAACTATGTGATGATGCAATTACGAATTTGTTTTACTTACTTCAAACAAATAAGAGTCAGTCAAAAGTTATATTAACACATTATGTAAAACAATTACAGAGTTCTCATTGAAGAAGTGAGCACAATGAAGTGAACTTTCAGCTGTCTACTGCAGCAGACAAATTTCCTTTCGTAAGCTATCAAGAAAATGATTATAAAAGCGGGTTTGCCAACCATGTAAACAATGACTTCTAATAATCCTCACCATTCACAAAAAATAACAAATAAACAAAATGAAGAACTACACCGATCAAAACCCCATAATTTAAACTTCAAAATCAAAATGCCATTTGAAAATCATGAAAAGTCTAACCAGGATAATCAGAAAATCAAAACCCCATAATTTAAACTTCAAAATCAAAATGCTATTTGAAAATCATGAAAAGTCTAACCAGGATAAGCAGGGGGGGAAAAAAAACCACACACACAAATTTCAAAATTATAGTCCAAAAAGATGTCACATAATCTAAAATGAGCGTCTATCAAAATATGAGATAGTATTATGGGGCTTCAAGAGGCTCCAGTGAGAGGTAATGAAAAAAGAAATCGCTCAGAAAATAAGAGGGGGACCAATTTCCTCCTCTCAAAACGTCATGGGTAGCTTAGGAGCAAATTTCGGTGGCTTCATGTTACCCATAAAAGTAATTTCGTCATAAACAAGCTCTAACTAAAAGAAAAATAATATTCAAGAAAGAAAAACAAAAGGGATCTACAAGAAATTGAAAATCTGTAACATTAGTTAACCTAACAGAACAGTCATCTTCACTAGCTAAGCTACCACCCAAGTAAACAACACTAAAAAAAACTTCTTTTCTCGTACATTTTCTCCCAAACCAAACAAAGTATAGAATTTCCTTATCTTCCTTGGGGGAAAAAAAACAAAAAAAAAAAAGAAAAGTCATTCAGCATCAAAAGAAGAAGCTTCTCTGGATTTTTAAAAACTAGGGTTTTAATATTCATTCCCAAATTAAAAACAAATTTTACCTAACTCCATAAAATTAGTTAACCTAACTGTTATCTTCACTAGAACAGCTACCACCATAGTAAAGTAGCACTAGCTAGACTAAAACCTTCTTTCTCATACATTTTCTCAGCAGCCAAACAGAAACTATGTGTCTATTATACCCCGAGACTCGAACAAACACAATAGTATCAAAAAATAAATAAAAAAATAAAATAAATTAAAAAACCCAAAAATTAACTAAAAAAAAAAAAAACCAAAGCCGCCATAAAAGCCATTTGAGCACCAGAAACGAACTAGGTTTAGAAGGGTTAGGGTTTCATTTTCCAAAATCAAAGAAATATTACCTCTGAAATTTGCAAGAGAGCAAAAACCCTAAGCTTGTACTTATCAACAACAGGAGCAACAGCCGACGACTTCCATGGATGCTATTTTCAGAGAAAAATAATTAAAAATTAAAAAAAAATGAAAAAAGTGAAAGTGAAAGTGAGAGACCATCAACTGGAAGAGAGAGAGAGAGAGAGACACCTCGAAGGAGGAGGGTAAGCCTTTTCAATTGTACAGGATCTGGAAACTTCTGATTTGACGATAATATCCCTAAATGTATAGTCTATTTACCAGGAACATTTAACATCAGATCGAGTCGTGGGGAAGGGTATTTTCGTATATTGAACGCTCATAATATCTGTGCTGTAACTTTTTGTCTTCTGTCTTTGGTTTTGGTGCCTTCGTCAGCTACCGTTTCTGCCCTTACGATTTCGTCAGCAGTCTTTGATAGGAGCGTAACAGAGGGGTATTTTGGTCAAGTAGAGAAAAAAAAATTTATTTTGAGAGAAAATTTTGGGTTGATCATCTGGTTGACTGAGAGTTTGATCCAACGGTTGAGATTGCTCCAGCTTAAAAGAATCGTCCCCAGCGGCCCAGCCAGCCCCATAACTTTTCAATTTTCATCTCTATCTTTACCGCTTCTTTCTTCCCCCTCAATTTCAGCCACGTTTCATCTTTCTCTTTCTTCTTCCATTCTTGTTGGAGATCCCTTTTATTTTTGGGCCGACCTTATATTTTGATTTATAGTTTCTGTTTTAGTTATTATCGATATTATTTTTCATAAAATTTTTTATTATTAATGAAAACAATTAATTATTTAGTATTAATTAATAAAATTTCTCATTATTAATGAAAGTAATTAATCATTTGAAATTAATTAACAAAATTTCTCAAATGAAATAAACAAAAAAAAAAATTAACAGAACTATTAAAAAATAAAGTTAACAGGAAGTAAATGCACTTAAAAAAAAAAAAGTGAAAGATGATTCCTTATGGGTAAAAGATTTCATGAAAGAGAATCAAATAATGAAATGGTTATACCTATTAATAATTATTTGAGTCACACTCTCTCTATATATATAATGTATATAGGTCATGTTTTAATGAAAATTTTTGTTTTTACTCCATGGATGGACTTTCTAATTTGGGCCATTAGATTTTCATCTGATGGTTATAATAATATTAATGATTTTACAAAAAATAGATATATACAATTAATGCTTATATAAATATAAAGATGTTTATGACAAAAACTTGTAACTTATTGGTGACATTTTTTTTTTCAATTCTTTTTCCATTGTTTCTTTTTTTTTTTTTCATTTTCAGTCAATTTCTGTATTTTTATTCTCATTTCCATTCCATTCTTGTATTTTTATTCTCGTTCTTTACTGTATAAAGTTTATTTTTTTCCTTTTTGAATTTTTTTCTATAAGTATGCTCTTTTTTTTTCCCTAGATTAACTAATTTAACTAATTCTTTTTTATGTATAGTAATTATGTCATGATTTCACGTGTAGCTACCTTATTTTTTTTTTAATTATGTATAACTTATCTATAGTTGATAAATTCTAATTATCTCTCTTTTTTTTGTAATTTGACGTGTTATATTTTTTTTGACTTACACATTTTATATATTTAATTACCTTAATATTTTTAATATTTTCTTTTATTTTACATGTGAATTGATTTTAACATAGGATAACACTTCTTTAAAAAAAATAATAATAATAAAAAATAATAACAACAATAAAAATAATAATAATAAATAAATAAATAGTGTTTTTATCCAATAATATGATGATAAATTAATAGTCAAAAGAAGAAAACAAATCAAAATTCCTCTTTGCCTAATTTCATTGTGCATGTATTGTGGAAGTTGTTATTTAAAATAAAAATAAATTTTTAAGTCAACACTAGATTGGAGTCGGAATATATGAGAATTTCTGTTAAACAATATTCTTACAAACTTTAGAGATATAGAAACATCTTTAGTTTAATCATGGTTTAATTTTATATTTTTATTTGAAATGCAACCAATTTGTACAAAAAGAACATAATAGAACCTCAACCCTCAATGACTTTTTTTTTTAAAAAAAAGTGGGGCTTAACTAATGACCACCACTTACTACAAATTAAAGGAAAATAACACACACACACTCTACCAAGGTTTGAACCCCTGACCCCTCCAAACTCACACACACATCCCATAAACCTTGGACCAACTGAGCTAGCCCCAGTTGGCAACCCTCAATGACTTAAATCATGGTTTTCTTTTAGTTTTCCCATACGAAACTTGCAATTAACTTTCTTTGTAATATGGGTTTTTTTTTTTTTTATATCAAACTATTCACTACTAATAATTTTGATAAAAAATTTTCCTTAAAAAATCATTCCAAACTTTTTCCCTAAAAAGTCTTATTGGAAAAAAAGATTCTCTAAAAAATTAAAATAGAATGGTTATAAGTTAAAATGAATTGCTATTACAAGTCATTTTTAACTTGTTCAAAGTATAGAGTAAAAATAAAAAACTCCATTGAAACATAATGAATATGTATATATATCTAATATAGATATATACATTTCAATCTCAATTTTTTTATTGAAAAAAACATGTTTGAAAAAAAAGCTACGAATAATATAATCTATCTATATATATAAAATCGGTATAAAGAAAAGAGAAAAGGCCAGCGCCTAGGCCTCTGGGCCACGCCCTGGGCGCTGGGCCTTGTCTGCCAGGCCTATTTGGGCCCTGCCCCGCCAGCTGCAGCAAGGAGCAGATGTAAAAACTGAAAAGGGCGGGTGAAACTTTTTTTTTTTTCTTTTCGTCATCCGACACCACGTCGCATAAGTTGAGAATCTCGAGATACCGTGCCGATATGCTTCCAATAAAAAAATTAATGCCTAGTACTTGTTTTTAAAGCTTATTTTCATAAATATTTATTTTTTATTTTTCTTTCAAAAATACTTATTTTTATAGTCCACATTTCATATGTAAAATATGAGTGGTCTACATTTATAATGTAAATTTTATTCATGAGGTACACATTTCATGTGTAAAATATGAATGGTATATATTTACAATGTAAATATTTACTACAATTTACATTTTTCATTATAAATTGGACATATAGTATACATGTTAAAATGTGTACTAATTTTTAGTATAATTTTTCTTCATGAAATATAGACTATAGTATATATTTAATATATAAAACATATACTACGATGTACATTTCATGTATAAAATAGTGGTAGTCTACATTTCTCAAAAATTAAGTATTTATGAAATAAAAATAAAAATAAGTATTTATAGAAATATAATTTTAAAAACGGGTATTTATGAACTTTTTCTCTTCAAATTTCTTTGTTGGATAGAAGAGTGGGACATAATCTCTGAGCTCCAGGAAGAGTGTGGTTTTAATCTGAGGCTGCTAAAAATCAAAAAATATTTATAGATATATCATAAATTTCAAGATATGATATTTTATTAAATAAAATTTCATACAACATATAATATATGGTTGGAAAGATAATTTCATGAAAAATCAAATTCTATAAAAAGGGGTACGAAATCAAGAAACTATGATCACAATATGTAGTTGAAAATTCGGAAATCAAAGGGTAAATCAAATGACCACAAAATTTAAATGGAAAATTAGTATTTCAATCATCTACCATATATTAAAAAAGCAGGTCCAAATAATGTGCAAAACACTATAAACAAAAAAAAAAATGTTAAAAAATGGTATATTTCGGTTTTGAACTCAAATACTTCCCCCCATCGCTTTTTTTTAACTAAGAACAAAGACCATCAAAAGCGACTCTGATACTAATGAAGGAAAAACACTTTGGTATTACGTTCAGAAACATCTATAGCCGTAACTGGGTCAAATCTCGAAGTAAAGCATGGGTACAGGATTCACCACAGTAGGTCTTACAATATTCCGAGTTGAACGGCACCTTCTATTTTCACAATGGTGTGGTTATTATACAGTAGAAATGGAACAGCCATATATGTGTTCCACAATGCAAAAATTGTTGCTTAGAAGACGAGAGAGAATAGTGTTTAAAGAGAGAGACTTTTGTAGAGGATTATTTATTTACGTACATTTCTGAGGGAGTATATTTACTTAATTAAGGAATTCCTAATTGAATACACAATTGAAACTAAAAGTTTGGTTAACACCCATTCACATCGATTTTGGCTAATAATAATTACGATATAATATTCTTATTATGTGTAAATATTTTATGTTTTAGGTTTATTTGTAATAAACCTATTACCGAAACGGGCTAGGTAGTGTTCCCTTACTGCTATATATCCCACCGAGTAGAATGTGAATGTTCGAGTCATCCCAGAAATTAATGGATGCTTGAATAAATATGACCTTTGCTTGCCATTTTGCTGTAGGCAACCCAGTAGGAATGAGTGAAATCGTTTTGATAGCTTGAGAAGTTAAGCTTGGATGACCCATATTGGACCTTCCAAAACTAAGATCAGTGAAATTAAACCTTCACACCAAGATAAACTATAGACTTAATGCCTCCATATGAGGATTATTAGGATCCATTCATCCATATACCTACCTTAATTAGATTACTTAAATTCGAGTTATCCAAAATCAGTATGACTGAAACTCATTTCCCTATGAAAGACGTACTTAGAGTGAAAAACACCCACAAATTTTCAACCACCAATTCATACTTTGCATTTCCAGAATCATTGTTTTAAAAATCATAATTCTTAAACCACCAAAAATGCAAAAGGAATAGAAGTTTTTCATTCAATCAAGTCCCGACCCATGCATGTCGAGGGGCACGTGAGGCGTTGAATGAGCTTAAATTGTTGCCGTGACATTGTCCCTCAATAAGGTGTGAGGCCATAAATTAGGAAGAGACAAAAGGCTATTCAGTTCGTGACAGCAGCCACCCTAAAAGGAGACCTTGTCATAAAGTCAGTACACATCAACCAAATTAAGGTGGGCTGTATTTTATCCCCTACAAACACACCTTTCCAATAATTATACTCGTTTTGAAATTGCAAATCCATTGTCTCCCCTAAACCCTATTGGATTCATCCACATTTAGTATCAATTTTGAGGTCCCGGCCATGATTTAAATTACTCTAGGAGTTTTGAGGATCTTAAGGTTGACACGTAGACTATGTCCCTTCCCTATATATATATATATATATATATATATATATATTGTGTAAATAATACGTTAATATCGTAATGGTCGTTATTGCTATTATTTGTACACTATAAATGTTATGATACATTTTTGTATATATCTTTCACTGCACCACTATACATCTTCATTAATTATCTCGAAAAAAAATAATCATGCTCTCAATAATCAACTATCACCTAAAAAATCATCGATTCTGAATACCTATTTTTTTTAATTATTATTTTTGAGTAGGGATTATGGTCCTATGTATGTTCTGAATATAAGCACAAGGGATTAGCTCTAGTTTCTTTCTTTTTTTTTTTTTTTTTTGCTTAATATAAATAGCTGTAGCTCTATTTATACCATAAAAGTCAACGACTTTCGTGTTAGTATTCAGATTAGAAGTGTTAATATTTATCTTCTTATCTATTAATTAGAAAAGAAAAATGGTTTCTTATTATTCTATACGGACATGTTTGCCATTATGCTTGGTTGAACCGATCGATATTTTTAAATTGTAAATCTGAGATTAATGATATTATAGATCTATAATACCTTAACTCCCCTCAAAAGTAGTTAGCAAAGAGAAACCATAAATCAATCTTCACTCTCAATGATGTGTCACATCATCCAAAATCAGGCTTTGTGTCGTTCAATTGAATTAAAAAAAAAAATAATATATAGACGTGTGTATGAATCATTTATAAAAAAAAAAAAGCATCAATGCACAGCATAATAGTTAAAGAAGAGTACTGTTGATGTTAACCACACTAAAGAATGATGTAAGTTCTTGAGAAAATTAATAATCTAACACACTAGCTACCATAGCTAACTTCACACTATTATAATTCTTAATATATTTTCATGATGTCGTTTTTACATTTTTGTGCCTTATATATTTTTTTGGAAAGTTATATTTGATATTGTCAAGTAAACTCAGAGCCTGATTAGACACAAATACAACGTATCATTTATTCATTGGTTATAAAACGTTCATGAGGTTTATTACATATATATTATATATATATATATGTGCGTGCCTTAACAAGTCAACATTCATGACAATAGTCCAATTAAAAGATCAGTTTATATGTGTGTTTTTCACTCTTTTGTTTCTTTTCTTTTTTAATTTTGTTTCAGGGGAACATGTTTAGCATTAGACTCGGGTAAACAAAATTAGGTTAATTAGAACGTTTAATACTAAGCTAAATAATATTATAATATCACCTGTCTAAAAATTAGTTGAAGAAATAAAACTTGTATCAATCTTCTAAGTGTGGCGTCACATCACATTAGTAGAGGAAAAAAAAAAAAAAAAAGCTATGTCCTGTTTAATTATCCCCAATATTACTAAACATTTCACAGAAACATCCCAAAAGTATGTACGGCAAAATGTAGTCACATGACTTTTGTAGTCAACCAAACAAAATTTCTTTATCCCAAAAGCAGTAATAATAGAACTAAAAATATAATCTACAATATGTGAAAATCAACGAAGAGAAGAAGCTAAAGGGAATAAAGATCCCTTCAAAATACCAAAAAAAAAAAAAAAAAAGAAAAAAAGGGGGCAAAAGAAATTAAAGAAAAGAAATAAAGATATACATGAACATAGAATGTTCCCTTTATAAAAATTAGAATAATATAGATTTGGCTTTTGTTTTAGGGTGACCCATCATAATCATGTACTAATGAGTGAGTTGTCAGATAACGGGGACAAGTGTCAACTTTCTTTCCAAACAAACACTGCCTTAAGTGGGCCATCCTATTTAGGGTTTGTGTTTGACCTTGTCTTATAGAGACCAGGCTTGCACGATTGGCAGGCTGATACACTGGGACGCGTTCTACGGTCACTTAATCTGGAGCCCATTAAATTAATTAATAATTTAATCTTTTTCTTTTATTAAAACAATTAATAAATAAAACTTAAGACCCCATGACACACATCTCTGAAAAATATCCACTTGTTCTTGATCTTTGAGCTGTCTTTTATCCTGTTTTAATCTTTTTGTCTACCATGTTCTTCTTGTCTTTTCATTTATTGCCCAAAAACATCTGTCTCGTTCATAAATGCCCCTGAGAATAGCTTTTAATTCTGGAATAAATATTAAAAACTTATTCTCCAAGTCTCCAACTGTATGCAAAACTGAAAAAAACAAAAGAAATCCAACAAGACTCGAGGGTTTGGTAGAAAAAGTTCATAGCCTTGTTTTCAAGGTGCTATATTGTTTGCTGTTGAGATTGAAAAAACTCTTCATTTTTGGATACTAGATGATACATTTAAGCTAAGACTAGTTACGCCTATTTTATTTTTGAACATAATATGGCGTAAACATAGAGATTGATAAACCTTTTTCATAGAAACCAAAGTAATTTTAATTACTTGTAGAACTTTGAAAATGTTTTTTTATATCGCGATTCAACATTTAGGGAAAAGACTATATCTAGTATGAATCATGAATCTACATATTGCTCATAATAATGATAAATTCACGACGATAAAACTTTGACACATAATCATGTTATCAATTCTACCGTGTTCTTTTGTTCAAAAATATAAATTAAAAAAATGTAGTTCTTCTCGACCATGGCTAGTCCTAGTTGTTATATATGAATGGAGGGGTTGAATATGTAGTGACTCCGAAAGAATTGGAACATACATAGAATAAAATATAGTTCTTCTCGACCATGGCTAGTCCTAGTCATTATCTATGGATGGAGGGTTGAATATGCAGTAACTCCGAAAGAATTAGAACATACATAGAATAAAATGTAGTTCTTCTCGACCATGACTAGTCCTAGTCGTTATCTATGGATGGAGGGTTGAATATGCAGTGACTTCGAAAGAATTGCAACATACATAGAATAAAATGTAGTTCTTCTCGACCATGGCTAGTCCTAGTCGTTATCTATAAATGGAGGGTTGAATATGCAGTAACTCCGAAAGAATTGAAGCATACATAGAATAATACAAAACATCAAGGGCAGAGTTGCAAAATCAGATGAGTCAAAGTCTGTTGTATTTAAAAAGTTCAAAAAAAAAAGAAAGGAAAAACAAAGACTAAAATTAGAGTTTGGAAGTAGTAATTGGGATTAGGACTTTGGAGAGATCATTATTAACAAGACACTAAAAATGGCAAAGACATAAGACATGGGATTGGGATTGGGTTTGTACATATCCACCACTACTACCATTACCATTAGTACCATTGCCACCACCATTTCTGTCTTCATTTCCTTCCAACTGTTTGGTCTGCTAGCGCTTTAAGGAGCCAAATCCGGAATCAAAGAACGTTGTGTTGAATCTTTTGTTTCAAACCTAACCAAACATTAAAAAAATACACCCCAAAAAAAAAAAAAGAAAAAAAAAAGAACAAAGGGAAAAAAGTTAAGTCATTGTTACCAATCAACACTTCTCTCCTTTCCCCATCAATCCAACAGTTTCACACACTTTCTTTTTTCTTCCAAAATCTGTAATACCCATTTCACAAAACTTAGAAACAAACCAAAAAAAAGCACACAAAAAAACAAAACTCAGATTTTTCGTTTGATTCCTTCACTCACCATCTCCAGGTTTCTGGGTTTGTTTCAGAAATGGGTTTTGGCTCTTTTCTGGTTCTGGTGAAGATTCTGCATTATTTTCTTCCCTGAGAAAAAGAGAGAAAATAAAGAAAAAGATAGAAAATAACTGAGAAACATAGAAAAAAGGAGACATTTTGTGATCTGGGTTTTCATGGAGGGAGGTGAATAGTGAACAGAGAGGAATGAATGTTGAGAAAGAGAATGAGCAAAGAGCAGTTTGGCATTGTGAAGGGGTGGGAGTCAAAAGTGCGTAAGTCACAACAAGGGGTGGTAGCAAAGAAAAGAGCAAACAGTTTGTTCACAACAATGTCTGTAGCTCCAGCCGATGATGATCCAGGTGAAGTCTTTCATGCTGAGAAGGTCCTCTCCAATGGTGACTTCTATACAGGTCAGTGGGCTAATAACTTTCCTCATGGCCATGGAAAGTACTTGTGGACAGACGGGTGTATGTATGTTGGTGAATGGCTTAGGGGAAAAACTACTGGCAAAGGGAAGTTTAGTTGGCCTTCTGGGGCCACCTATGAAGGTGAATTCAAAAATGGTTTCATGGATGGTAAAGGGACGTATACAGGTTCCTTAGGTGACACCTATAGAGGTTATTGGGTTAGGAATTTCAAGCATGGACAAGGGACTAAGAGCTATTCCAATGGAGATTACTATGAGGGTGAGTGGAGAAGAGGGATACAAGACGGTCATGGGAGATATCAATGGAAGAATGGGACCCACTATGTGGGACAATGGAGGAATGGTTTGATTCATGGGAATGGTACGATGGTTTGGAATAATGGGGATAGGTATGATGGTTCATGGGAGGAGAATTTGCCTAAAGGGAATGGGACTTTTAAATGGGCAGATGGGAGTTTCTATGTTGGTGTTTGGAGTAAGGAGCCAGAAGAACAGAGTGGGACTTATTATTACCAATCTGGGTCTTCAGGTGGGGAATCAGATTTTGATCCGAGAGATGTTTTTTTGGAATATTTGAGCGATTGTAAGGTATGTTCTTGTGAAAAGATCCCACTTTTCCCTTCACAAAAGATGATTCATTGGTCTACAAATGAAGGTGAGTTCTTGCAAAAACAGCCCATTTATAGGAGGGCAAATGAGTCCAGTGTGAGGCCTAGGAGGACCTCAGTTGATGGAAGAGTTAGTAACTATTGTAGAGAATCCATTGTCGATAGCTCTGATGGAGTTGAAGGGTATGGAAATCTTGAGTTGCAGAATTTCAGAGGGAATAGGCATAAGCCATTCACCGCACAGCCTGCTAAGAGACAAGGGGTGACTATATCTAAAGGGCATAAGAATTATGAACTCATGCTCAATCTTCAGTTGGGGATCAGGTATTAAGGACTTTATCTGCTTGTTTTTTTTCCCTTTTACCTGCCATCTTCTGACTTGCTTTGATTTATATATGTATATACAGATATATATACATTTATGTGTGAGTGTATCACTCTATAGGTGTCGAAATATTTTGCTTAGCTCCCCTGTTTATATTGAAATCTTTTGTCTTCTAAAATTGGAGTTTCGGATAAGATGAGATCCTTGTTCAATGTGGTCCCTTATGTTTTCTACCTTCTGTCTTCGTATGGTTAGAGGAGGATAGGATGAGATGGGATTCTGAAACTTCCATGACATATGCCTTTGAGTTGCTTGGATTCCCTGCTCGGAACACTCTAAACATATAGAGAAAAATGGAAGCTACCTAATATTTGAATACGCCTGAAACATGGAAGTATCACGAGCCACTAATTTCTTTTAGGCAACTGTTAAAATTTCTTGGCTTACATTCAAGTTTTAAGAGATCAGTAATATGAGAAAAGATTCAAAGAGTAGATTGTTTCTGGACTTTCACCCATTTGTTAACTGGGGAAAATGGGAAATGGCTATTGAAATAGGTCTCTGAACACTTTTAGCTGTGAAAATAGTTATATTTAGTATGTACCCACCAAAGCACTTATTTTCCTTTCTAGAAGCAAATCAGTTTTCTTTAAGAATGTGGTTCAAACTCTCTTTGTGAGGAATATCAAAGTGTAGGGGTGTGTATCAGCAAACTCTTCAACACATGTAATTGATTTTAGTGCCATAGTACAGGCATTCAGTTGGAAGGCCTGCTCCAACAACGTCCCTTGATCTGAAGTCTTCGGCATTTGATCCTAAGGAAAAAGTATGGACGAAATTTCCACCAGAAGGATCCAAATATACTCCACCACACCAGTCTTGTGACTTCAGATGGAAGGACTACTGCCCAGTGGTTTTCAGGTCAGCTAACAAATTTCCTGCAACAATGAATTGTCTTCTATGAACTGAACTTCTTACTTTTGATTATTCACTTCAATGGGGCTGTAATTCCTGAATTGTTATGTTTGTGTACAAAGAGTTCAATAATCTGCTCACTGCATATATGTCTTTGGCTGTAAAAGAATCAGACTAGCAGAGCATATTTGCTTGTCTCATTATAAGAGTTGTTTTGGTAATACATCATATCACATTTATAGAAATGAAACTTGGCTGTTGTTTCTCCAAATGAAAAATTATATATGTAAATGGTGAATTAAATGTCTTCAGGACTCTCAGGAAACTGTTTAAGGTGGATCCGGCCGATTACATGATTTCAATATGTGGAAATGATGCCCTCCGAGAGCTCTCGTCTCCTGGAAAAAGTGGAAGCTTCTTTTATTTAACTAACGACGATCGCTACATGATAAAGACTATGAAGAAAGCAGAAGTAAAAGTTAGTTTCTTTTCTTTCCTCTTTCAGCCAAAGAGTATACTTGATTTTTTAAATTCTTTTAAAGCAAATTCTATTTGCATTTTGGCTCAGCACTTACAGCAGTTTTTGAATTTAGAAAGCTTCCCGAGTCCTATCTGAACTAAATTATATAGCCAGTCTGTCTGCGTCAACAATTTAATCATCAATGCTTAATGAATTATCCAATTCACGATGCATATTCAGATTTGTGCATACGCAACTCATTTTCATTGTGTCTGTTGAATAATATTTGTGTTGCTTAACTTTGGTTTTGGTTTTTCTTATCTGTGCTAATCAAACTTCGAATATGAATTTGGCAAAATACTCACAGGTTCTGTTAAGGATGCTTCCTGCCTACTATAAACATGTCCGTGCCTTTGAGAATACCCTAGTCACCAAATTTTACGGTCTTCATTGTGTAAAATTAACTGGGGCCACCCAGAAGAAGGTAAACTTTGAGGGGCACGGAAACTATGGGCGCGTTTGGTATAGGATTCAAATCCTATACCAAACGCACCCTATACTTTGGGCTATTGTAAAATCCCACCTAATTCATGAACTTACTGAAATTCCAGGTTCGATTTGTTATAATGGGGAATCTCTTTTGCTCTGAGTACCACATTCACAGGCGCTTTGATCTAAAAGGTTCTTCCCATGGTCGCTTAACTGATAAACCGGAGGCTGAAATTGATGCAACGACTACTCTTAAAGATCTTGATCTCAATTATATATTCCTGTTGCACAATGTTTGGTTTCAAGACTTCTGTAGGTGAGTTTCTCTTTTATTGTTCCTTTGACTCTTCGTCAGCATTATGTTCGAACATTGATGTAATTAGTCCAGTTATCATTTTCACAATTAGTTCCTCTTTTCATAAATGTTTCCTCTAGCTTCCTAAATTATTGTTGTACATATCCGAAGGTCTCAAATAACTGTTTCTTGTGTTCTATGGTTTAGTTTTATGAAGTTGCTGTAGTCTAGTGGTTTGTAAGTTAGTATCCCTTCATGCAGGCAAGTGGACCGAGATTGTGACTTTCTTGAGCAGGAAAGGATTATGGACTACAGCTTACTGGTTGGTCTTCATTTCCAAGAAACTTCATATCGGGAACCTCTCACGCCTGAAGCGCATGCTTCTGGAGTTGCCACTCCTCCAGGTTAATTCTTGTCATCTAGAATACTTCCCTTCCAGTTTTTCTTTATTTTAGCGGGAAACTTTTCTCAATAGATGAATTGTGTTTGGAACTTGCCTTGCAGCATATGGAGACTTTGACAATCAAGCTCACTTTCGCCTTTCCAGAGCAGATATGGATCAGATTCTTTCAGACCCTGCTCGGTATAATTCGTGATATTAATTATCATTTCTTTCTTCCCTGATGTTCTAGGTTACTTCGATTTCTGTAATAGAACTTAGAATTATTAAAAAAAGAAAAATACAATTTACTTTGGCTACGAACTGTGAAGAGACTTGGCACATAAACTCAAACACAGAAAAATGCTTTGTATGTCACATATTGTCATTCTTAGTTGCTTGGATATCTCACCTTCTTTTTTATTGATTTCATTCTTCAGATTGGCTTCCATTAGGTTAGGTATTAGCATGCCAGCACGAGCTGAAAGGACATCAAGAAGAAGTGATTACGAGACTCAACTGGTTGGAGAACCGACGGGAGAATTATACGATATCATCCTGTTTTTCGGCATAATAGACATACTACAAGACTATGATATCAGCAAAAAGCTTGAGCATGCATACAAGTCCTTCCAATACGATCCAACATCAATTTCCGCCGTTGATCCAAAACAATACTCCAAACGCTTTCGTGATTTCATCTTCAGAATTTTTGTAGAAGACACATGAAGGTATCATCATATCTTGATCTTGATCTTGACCCCCCCCAAAAACTATTAACATATAGCAGCTGCTGGCCATCCATGTATAGTCAGAGTCAGTCAATCAGCAGAAGCTCATCATTTTGGTTTATTTAACATGTTCGCCGCAACAACCAAGAGTACATGCTTTCACAATTTCGGATTGCATTATTTCTTTTCCCTTTCTCAAAACCATATTTCTTAATTTATAGTTACAGTTGTATTATAAATACGTACATGACATGACCTGTTCTAGTGGAAGTATAGACCAAAGTCAATAGCCAGAGGCCACTCAAAAGCCTGTTTTGTCAAAAGATCAGAATTGTAAATGAGTTTTACCAGAAGGAATGAAACTCTCTCAGATGCTATTCTTTTTGTATTTACTTTCAAGTTTTCCTTTTTTTTTTTTTAACCCCTAGAAGGTTGAGATCTTTTCTGGGTTTTCCTATTTTCCAAGGTTGAATAAGGAGAAATGAAATGTACAGTCCACAGCAGAGGGACTTTGACAAAACTTTCTGAGATAATTTAATAAAAACACATTTATTAAGAGGGGTCTTCAAGAAACAAATCTCTTGTGTTTGTGATTCTTGGTATCTTCTCTATCAAATGGATAACAATTTATATTTCTGATGTGTCGTTCTAAAAGACGTGCTGGCAATAAATAGTCCACTAAGTTTCCATCTGGTGAGCTAATAATAACTTTATGCAACAAATATATATAAATGCATGTCTACAATTTATGACACATTGTTGATGGTCCAGCAACAAGGCTGGAAAATATCAAATGAAAAGAAACCAAATAATTAAAAAGAGGGTTAATTTATAATCGCAATGATTATTTTGATTTTTTTTCTTTATTTTGAAAAATAAGTGTTTTTTTAATTAAAAAAAACTTCCCTTTCAAAAATTAAAAAAAAAATAAATAAAAAACTTATACTAGTAGAAAGTTGAATAAAATTTAACTAAAGGACGAAGTGGTTGTATAATTATTTTGAATTTTCGGAGCTGCAATTGGAAACATTTTTGGTTAAGAGGATCCCGTGTACTTTTGACATGAAAAATAAAAATAAGGCAATCTTCTTATATATTGATGGCAATTACATGGTATACGGTATGCTCTTAACTTAAGGTTAAAAAAAAAAAAAAAATCTGCTATTATAATATTGTCTGAAAAAAAAAAAATGCAAACAACAGGAGATATATTAATATAATTAATCCTAAACGAAAATAACCTCTCTCTTTTTCAGAATATTATTAGGGGCAGTAAATAGTAATTGCAAATAAAACGACACCGTTATTGCAAACATCATGTGATGCAAATTACAATTACATTTACATGAGCAAAATCCTTAATCCTTCCTTCTTTGGCTTTCTAGTTTCTACATAAGATGTCAAACGACACCGTGTTGTGTTGCAACGTAGTAAATTCCACTTAGTTGCCTGTAAAGGTAAAGAAATGAAAAGAAAAGAAAAGAGTAAACAGAACACAAAAAAGAAAAGAAAAGAAAAGAAGAGACCACAGAAAAACCTAATCGACTGCGTGCGTTTCAACCTCAATATCATCTAATTCCTTTGAAGGACGAGTGCTTTGGCAAAATGGTAACCTCACAAACCGAATTTAGCAAAATGACTTTCTTATTTATTTTTTATTTTTTTTTATTTCAATAAATCTAATTAAATCTAATTAGTACTAATTAGTAGATAATTAACTATTAAAGATCACTAACAACATAAACTATACGACTTAAAAGAAACAGCATCAAGATCTTAAAAAAAAAAAAAACAAAAACAAAAACAGTAACGTTACAAAAGAGAAAAAAAGTATCTCTAATATACAATTATATTGATTTAGATAGCAGAGCAAAAAAAAAAAAAAAAATATTAATTTAGTTACACAAATAAGATTATCAAAAACTAGTAATATATATTATGGGGATGGCTACAGTAGGGGCGTCCCTACGTAGGGTCATGCTTTAATTATCGTTGGATGGGAATCTGTGGGGAATAACGGGAATCTGTGGAGAATCTATTTATATACAGATTCCCATCCAACGGTGAATAGACAGGGCCCTACGTAGGGGCGCCCCTACTGTAGACACGCCCATATATTATATATAATTAGTATCGTTAATTAAAATAAATTTAATTTACTTAAATTATTGAGAAATCATATTTTTATTATGCCTATGGACATTTAACATAATAGGTGAATATGTGATTAAGTTATTATACACAATTAACATAAAGCGACCATTATGGCCGCTATGGCGACCATTATAGTCTCTTCCAATTATAGTGGGTGACTATTAAGGTCGCTCACTATAATTTTAAGGTCGCACAATATAAATATTAGTCACTTTGAGCGTTTTTATGGATTACAGATCTGTGGCTAAGTAATTGAGAACTAAATGAGTATCTCTATTCCATAATTATATTAACTTAGTTGCTCAAATAGGAATATTAAAAACTAGTAAGATGGATGATACATATTTTATACAATAAAGAAACATAAAAATGTCTATGGCTACTAGGTCGTACGTCTAACGTTAGATGGATCGCGTCTGTAAGGACATTTCTTTGCATTGTTTCTTATTTGCCCACATGTCCAACCATAAAGCCTTTGGTAAAATTATTTCCAAACCATTCCCAATTGTCATTTTTTATCTTATTCCATTCACCATTATATTCTACTGAAATGTAGATAGAATCTATACCTGTGACGAAGTGAAAAAAATCATTAAGTTATCAAATATTTAAAAACTTAAATTATAAATATAATTAGAATAAATGGCATTATTAAAATTTTCCATATTGGCCAAGTAGCATTAAGTAACCCTCTTTATACTGGAGCAACCTTGAAGATAAATGAGACTATTTTTATACTTGAGCGACTATATAAATAACAAAGTGACCTTGAAGATGAATGATACATCGTTCAACATGAGTGACCAGTTTTATGCTTGAGTGACCTTTAAGATTGCTAAAGGTCGCTCAAGCATAAACCATCGACTATTTTTACGCTTGAGTGACTATTCGATCGTCTTTAACTACATATGATCGCTAAACTATAATTTGTTCTCAACTTCTGTTATTCGACTATTCCAACTTTTTTTCAACATCTAAACTCTTTTATTTTCTACAAAATTATACTTTTAAATGAAAAATACTTGTATATTATCAAATAAACATATAAATAATAACTTAAAAGCCATAATAGGTTGATCTAACTAACTAACCTTTTCACTTTTTTTTTCCCTTCAACCTATTGTAGCGAAATATGACACTTGAGACAATTCCTCAATTTTGTGAGATCTTTGGATAGATGAATTGTTGTCCGAGAAAATGGAGTCAATAATAGTTGAAGAGGATGAATCTCACTTTTTCTGAGCTTCAAGAGAAGAAAAGAGAGAGAGAGAGGATGTCGAAGAGAAGAGAATTTTTTTTCTCAATTTTGTTTTTAATTTTTTTTAAAATCCAAGTCAGCAACACTAATCTAATTATTAATCTAACGCTAATCTTAACTAATTTTTATTAAACTAATTTTTCATTTCTTTAAAAGGAAAAAAGTCATTTTGCTAATTAAATTTTTTAGAAAGTTATTTTGTACATTAAATTTTAATTTTTCCATAATGTCATTTTGCCCAATTCGATCTCAAGTCTCTGTTTACAACAACAGCAACAGCAGCAACAACAACTATGAGTATGAAGACGAAGACGATCATTAATTCCTATGGTAATCTTCCTTGTCTCTTTCGCCAATTCTTCACACTCCATTTTCTTCGTCCTCATGCTGCTTCTTCTTCTTCCATTAATGATAGTAATAATAATAATAAGAATGATGATGATGATGATGATGATGATTACGATTCTTCTGTTGCTCGTTTAGAGAAACTGGTCCATCAAAGATGTAAATCTGGTAACCTTAGAGTCAATGAGGCTTTGGGTTTATTCGATTCCCTTATCAGGAAGCGCCCCATGCCCTCCATTCGGGCTTTTAATCATTTGCTTGGGGCTCTCTCCAAGAGGGACCGTTGCTCTACTGTTGTCTTCTCTATGTATAAACACATGATGGGTTGCCTTCACTTTCGGCCTAATGTCTGTACCATGAACACTGTCATTAAATGTCTCTGTCCTCTAAAGAAGGTGGACTTGAGCTTCCCTGTTCTGGCAACTATCTACAAGCATGGCCTCCAACCTGATGCTAGAACACTGAACACTCTGCTTCACGGGTCTCTTCGTGCGAGGCTCCATGGTTGCAGCATTGGAGTTGTTCTGGGAGATTCTACGCAAGAAACTCCCATGGAGTGATGTTACTTTTGCCACCATCATTAATGGGTCGTGCAAGGCTGGGAAAACCAGCGACGCACTCGAGCTGCTTCACAAAATACACGACGGTGAGTGGATTAAACCTTACGTGTACTGCTTTAGCCCAGTTGTGGACAGCCTTTGTAAACGAGGACGAATAGACGAGAGTTTGAGCTTGTTTCACGACATGATCAACTACGGTGTTGTACCAGATGTTGTTACTTACACATCCTTGGTTCATGGATTATGCGAATCTGGTCGTTGGGAAGAAGCCAAGAACTTCCTAATTGGCATGCTTCGTTCTGGAGTTTCACCTAATATATGCACCTATAGTGCTCTAATTGATGCACTTTGCAAGGAGCGGAGAGTTTCAGAGGCAGAATCACTGCTTGGAATGATGGCCAAGAAAGGCTTACAACCTGATGTTGTCACATTCAATTCTATGTTTTCTGTTTTGTGCAAGCTAGGTCGATGGGAAGAAGCCTCACAATTACTAAAACATATGATTCATTGCAAACTTTCGGCTAATATTGTTACTTATAGTACTATGTTGGATGCTCTCTTAAAGGAAGGAAGAACCAAAGAGGCACTCGATCTCATGGAAGCAATGACTGGCAGAGGTGTGACGCCTAATATTATTACCTACAACTCTTTAATATATGGCTTGTGTCGTTCGGGCCAATGGAGAGAGGTCACTAAGATATTAAATAAAATGCAAGACGAGGCAACCCCACCAAATGTGGTAACGTCTAGTATTTTAGTGGATGCTCTTGTCAAAGAAAGAAGAATGAAGGAAGCGCTCGCTCTGTTTGGTCAGATGATCCATAGACACGTAAGACCAAACATTGTCACCTACAACTCATTACTCAATGGATTATGTGATTTGGGTCAACTTGAAGAAGCCGAGAAGATATTTGACATAATGGTAAAGCAGGAAATTTGTCCTAACACTATAACTTCAAATTCACATTCGGATTCTCATTTTATAAGAAGACTGATGGAGAAGGCCCAAAATCTGTTTGATCCAATGGTTCAACATGGGAAAATGCCTGATATTATATCTTACAACACTTTGATTAAGGGATATTGCCTCCTAGGTGAAATGGGTAAGGCCAAAAAGATCTTTGACCAAATGGAAGCAAAGGGTGTTCTACCCAATTTTATTACTTACTACACCATTGTCAAAGGTTACATAAAGGTTAATAGAAATGATGCTGCTCTTGAGCTTCTCAAGGACATGATTTAGAAAGGTTTGGTACCTGAACATGTAAGCCAAAATCATTTTGGAAAGCATTCTCGATAAATCAGCTGCCAGCGTCCACTAAAAAATGACTTGAAGCAATCAGTGCCGATCTTCACTTGGGGCGTCTGTGTTCTAGTATGAATTTATAATGCTATAGTAATTGCTCGTGCTCGTCTCAAATTTCAGCCAGAAACATTGTTAGCCCTGCAAACGTGTTCTTGTTCTATTGCTTTGCATTCCTTGTATATCCTATTGAAGGCATAACCCATCTTTCGATAAATGGAGTCAGTTTAGTCATTTGGCCTCTTTTGGATGTTTAAAACATTACAAACTTGTTTTGTGATTGTCTCTACTGATTAGCTTTGCATGTTTTTTTCCCTTCTTTTCCTTTCTTGCTTCATCGTCAAATGAGTTTAATTTTAATTTACTTGAACAAACAGTGAATTTTTCTTGATTATCTGCCATGTCCAGGAAACTGCGCTGTAAATATCACAAAAGCACGTTTCGTGAATCTGGAAAAAGTATAAATTCAAGTCTCAAAGAAAAGTATCAAAATCATTGCATCAAATACTGCTAATTACTATTCTTTCATAGGTGATCGAATTGAAGATGGCTTTGCGAGTTTACATTGCAACTATATAATGTTTACTGTAGATAATCAATAGCATTTTGTGATGTTCGTAAATGAAAGGTATGTTGGACAATGGAGGAATGGTTCAATGATTTAAGGTAATGGGGATACGTATGATGGGAGGAGAATCTGCCTAAGGGAATGGGACTTTTAAATGGGCAGATGGGAGTTTGTATGTTGGTGTTTGAAGCAAGGAGCCAGAAGAACAAAGTGGGACTTATTACTACCAATCTGGGTCTTCTGGTGGGGACTCGGGTTTTTATCCTAGAGAGGTTCTTTTTTGGAATATTTGAGCAAATTTAAGGTATGTCCTTGTGAAGGGAAAAGTGGAATATTTGAGCGATTGTAAGGTATGTCTAGGAGGACCTCAGTTGATGGAAGAGTTAGTAACTATTATAGAGAATCCATTGTTGATAGCTCTGATGGAGTTGAAGGGTATGGAAATCTTGGGTTGCAGAATTTCAGAGGGGAATAGGCATAAGCCATTCACCACACAGCCGTCTAAGAGACAAGGGGTGACTATATCTAAAGGGCATAAGAATCATGAACTTATGCTCAATCTTCAGTTGGGGATCGGGTATTAAGGACTATTTCTGCTTTTTTTTTTTCTTCTTCCATTTTACCCGCTATCTTCTGGCTTGCTTTGATTTCTATTTTATATCTTTTTATGTGCGAGTGCATGACTCTGTAGATGTCAAAATATTTCGCTAAGCTCCCATGTTTATATTCAAATCTTTTGCCTTCTAAAATATGAATTTTAGAGAACACGAGTTCCTTGTTCAATATGGTCCCTTCTGTTTTGTACCTTTTGTCTTCGTATGGTTAGAGAAAGTTAGGATGAGGTTGCATTCTGAAACTTTCATGATATGCTTTTAGTTGCTTGGATCCCATGCTCAGAACAGTTTAGTCGTATAGAGAAAAATTGGAAGCTACTTAATCATTTGAATATGTCTGAAACATGGAAGTATGACGAGCTATTAATTTATTTTACCCGATTGTGAAAAATTTCTTGGCTTATATTCATGAAGGCTTCAGATGGAATTATTTCTGTCCATTGGTTTTCAGGTCAGCTAACAAATTTCCTGCAACAATGCATTCATCTTCTATGAACTGAACATCTTACTTTTGAGTTTTGATTGTTCACTTCAATGAGGTTGTATAATTCATGAACTGGTACGTTTCTGTATAAAGAGTTCAACTGCTCACTACACATATGCCTTTTTGGGCTGTAAAAGTCTAAAAGAATCAGACTGGCAGAACATATTTGCTTGTCTCATTAAAAGAGTTGTTTTGGTGGTACCTCATATCACGTACAACGAAACTTGGCTGTTTGTTTCTCCAAATGAAATAGTATGGATGTAAATGGGTGCATTACGTCTTCTTCAGAGCTCTCAGGAAACTGTTTAAGGTGGATCCGGCTGATTACATGATTTTCAATATGTGGAAATGATGCCCTCCGAGACCTCTCGTCTCCTGGAAAAATTGGAAGCCTCTTTTATTTAACTAACGGCGATCGCTACATGATAAAGAGTGTGAAGAAAGCAGAAGTAAAAGTTAGTTTCTTTTCTTTCTTCCTTCATCCAAAGAGTACAATTGATTTTTAAATTCTTTTTTTAAGCGAATTCTATATGAATTTTGGCTCAGCACTTTAGCAGTTTCTGAATTCGGAAAGCTTCCCGAATCCTATCTGAGCTAAATTACATAACCAGTCTTTCTGTGTCAACAATTTAATCATCAATGCTTCATGAATTATCCAACTTACTATGCATATTCAGATTTGTGCAACTGATTTTCATACTGGCTGCTGAATATTTCCGCTGCTTAACTTTGCTTTTAGTTTTTCTCATCTGTGCTAATTAAACTTCGAATATGAACTCACAGGTTCTGTTAAGGATGCTTCCTGCCTACTATAAGCATGTCCGTGCCTTTGAGGATACTCTGGTCACCAAATTTTACGGTCTTCATTGTGTAAAATTAACTGGGGCCGCCCAGGAGGAGGAAAATTTTGAGGGGTATGGAAGCTATACTTTGCGATATAGTAAAATCCATCTAGTTCATGAACTTACTGAAATTCCAGGTTCGATTCATTATAATGGGGAATCTCTTTTGCTCCGAGTACCACATTCATAGGCGCTTTGATCTAAAATGTTCTTCCCCTGGTCGCTCAACTGATGAACCGGAGGCCGAAATCGACGCAGCGACTACTCTTAAAGATTGTTGATCTCAATTGCATATTCCGGTTGCACAATGTATGGTGCCAAGAGATCTGTTGGTGAGATTCTCCTCTATTGTTTCTTTTAATTACTCCGATTCTTCTTCAGCGTTATGTTCTTATTGATGTAATTACTCCAGATATATCAGTTTCTCAAGCAGTTCCTCTTTGCGTTTCTTGAGCAGGAAAGGATTATGGACTACAGCTTACTGGTCGGTCTTCACTTCATTTCCAAGAACCTCTCACGCCTGAAGAGCATGCTTCTGGAATTGCCACTCCTCCAGGTTAATAATTCTTGTCATCTAGAGGCAGGAAACGCTTCCCAGTAGATGAATTGTGTTTGGAACTTGCGTTGCAGGGTATGGAGACTTTGACAATCAAGCACACTTTGGCCTTTCCAGAGCAGATATGGATCTGCTTCTCTCAGACCTTGCTCGGTCTAGTTCACGAAACTGACATTCGTTTCTTTCTTCATTAAAGTTCTAAGTTACTTCAACTTATGTACAAAGGATTTAAAATAAAAATAGATTAAATTGACAATTCACTTTGGCTGCAAACTGTGAAGAGACTTGGGGACATAAACACAAAATGTATAGCGCAATGAAATGTTCTAATGGTTCTCAGAAACTCGAAACCTGTTATCTCAAGTAAATTGCATGAACATCTCACCTTCATTTTCCTTATTGCATTCTTCAGGTTGGCTTCCATTAGGTTAGGTATATAAGCCAGCACGAGCTGAACGGACGGACATCAAGAAGGAGCGATTACGAGACTCAACTGGTTGGAGAACCGACGGGAGAATTATACGATATCATCCTGTTTTTCGGCATAATAGACATACTACAAGACTATGATATCAGCAAAAAGCTTGAGCATGCATGCAAGTCATTCCAATATGATCCAACTTCAATCTCTGCCGTTGATCCAAGACCATACTCCAGACGCTTTTGTGGTTTCATCTTCAGAATTTTTGTAGAAGACACATGAAGGTATCATCATATCTTGGTCTTGATCTTGATCTTGACCCCCCCCAAAAACTATTAACATATAGCAGCTGCTGGCCATCCATGTATAGTCAGAGTCAGTCAATCGGCAGAAGCTCATCATTTTGGTTTATTTAACATGTCCGCCGCAACAACCAAGAGTACATGCTTTCACAATTTCGGATTTGCATTTTTTCTTTTCCCTTTCTCAAAACCATATTTCTTAATTTATAGTTTACAGTTGTATTATAAATACGTACATGACATGACCTGTTCTAGTGGTAAGCTAGCATAAATAAATACATGTCTACAAATTTATGACACATTGTTGATAGTTCCATTAGCAACAAGGCCGAGATATATCATATAAAAGCAACCAAATAATTAAAAAGAAAAACAAGTCTACTTATTTTCACCAACTTAGTGAACCAATTACGAAATAGTAAATCGATTGTAAAAAGAGGTTCGGATTAGAATAGTTAGCCGTAATCTTATATATAGCTGTTTGATTAACTAAATCCACTAACCGATAGATAAAAATAAAAAATAAAAATAACCGTGGGCCCCACCAATTTGTAGACCCTCAGTTGGAAGGAAAAATGGAGAGAGAACTTTTACGACTTAGGTTTAAAAGAAAATTACTAATCTGTCCATAATTTTGAAACAATATAATATACTTATGGGTGCCCAATAATAGGACCCTGTTTTTGGACTAGGTAGGACTCAAAACTGAGTCATGATTAAATTAATTGGTTCAGTGAAGTGATCTCACACAATTAAAAATAAAGCTTAGCACAACAAATTGTTTTTCCACTTATTATATTAAAAATAGAAATAAATAAAAAATAGAGAAAATCAATCTCTCTTCATCTTATTCACATCATTTGCCAATTCTAGGATCTTTTACTCTTCTTCTGTATTACTTCAAATAATAAAGCACCCATAAAAGAAAAGAAGATTGATTGGCATAAAACATTCAATAGATCTATTAAAAGAACTTGAGTTATGTGTATTAGAATTTTCTTTCATCGCTGTCTGAATCTCACCAATTAAAGAACATGCAGGATTATATTTCTCGTTTTTATTTTCTTTTTTTTTTTTTCCCGCTGATCCGATGTTTTAGAAATTAATGAAATGATTTCCCCCCTTTTCTTTTCCCTTTAAATAATCAGATACTAAACCCAAAACTCGTTAGCTTATTGTGCTTTTTTTTTTTTTTTTTGGGATCATCTTCAAACATTCAAACATTGAACTTCTATCCGTTGTGGGATAGTAAAAAAACGTTGAACCCCAAACCTATTAAATGAAATGCAATGATTGGTCTTGAAGACCCAAATCTTCTATTTGAAATCGAGTTAAAATGAATTTTAGGTATTGGAGTGTTCATGGGCGTTTTGGTCTTTGAAGGTGAGATCGGACATGAAATCATCAGAAGGGATAATTGCAAAAAAATACCCTTATGTTTGGATGTTCTGTAATTAAAATCCTGAAGTTTGGATTCTGCAAAATAATATCCTGAGATTACGAATTTCTGAAAATTAATACCTTGTGTTGATTTTTAACTGATAAAATACAATAATATCCTCAAAATTAACATGAATAATATGGATTAATCTAGTTTTAATGGAGGATATTATTGTTTTTTCGTTCCTAAAATTGGTCAAAAAATCTGTCTAGGGTATTAATTTTTAGAAATTCTTAATCTCAGGGTATTATTTTGCAGAGTCAAAACTTTAGGGTTTAAATTGCAGAACACCCAAACTTCAGGGTATTTTTTTGCGGTTATCCCATCATCGGAAATATTGAATGTGTGGATTAGAGTGCAACTCAATATTACTGCAAGGTTCTTATCACTTGTCATCACGCAAGCTTGAACAGTACTAATACACAATTATTATATTGTTTACACGAGGTTTAAACCTTGTTTATGCAACCTCGTGTGTAATACGAAGTGAGGTGAAATGCAGACCCACGTAAAGTAATAGTGACATGGATGAGAATCCTGTAAAAGTCAAATTACCATTTTAACCCTACATCTTCAGAAATTTCTATTTTAACCTTGTAAATATACAAGTTGATAATCATGCAACAAGTAATCCATAGATAAGCGGGTCTTTGTAGTGGTCAAAATTCCTTTTAACCCCCTATCTGATCAGAACACAGGTTCTTTGAACTGATCAATCAAGTGGGTCACTTAACAATGTTTGTATAAGGGTACATCTTTTTTTTGATAATAAAAAGGGCAGATGAGATCGCGGTGGCGGGTCACTTCCTAGAGCCACTCCCATTCGGTTGGGCTCCCAAGGGCAACCTGGGGGCTCAAACTCATGACCTCACCCTCCCTAAGTGAGAGTTGGCCTTAAGTTCAAACTCCTTGCCACTTCAGCCACCCCCTTAAGAGTATATAAGGGTACATTTGGTTCAGCAAGGGCGAAGCGCAAGAATAACACAATAATTATAATAGAGTCTGAAGGATATCCAATCACCCTCTCTCATTGAAGTGTCACCTGCTTATACACGAGATTAGGTTTTCCCTTCAGTCCGCCTCCAGTATTTCTTACTTCGATATATTATTAGAAATATAGGAGGTAACTCAGCTTAATATTACTAATTTACCCTTCATAAATAAAATACTTCCCACAGACCCGTAACATTTGGCGACTGATGTGCAGTTGTCAACACAATCAAATTAAAATTTATTTACCTTCCTATCTCTATCTAGCAAAGCTTAGGAAAACCTAGTATTACCTAGTACAATGGTAAGAATGGTTGATCCCACGATAAATTGGTCTAATTTCTGAGCTATTAATCTTATTATTTTTATGAGTTTTTTTTTTATTTTTTATTTTTTATTATTAAATAATGAAACAAAAGTGAAAATAAATGACATGTAGTTCAGGGCTTGATCTTTATAAGCTCCACATGTAAATTGTATTCCAATGAGGTGCCACCGTATGTCTTAGAGATTGGCCATATCATGGAAGAAATTAGGTCTACTAGAGCTCCATTATAAGGCCTTGACAATCCCTTATTTAATTAGTGCTAATCTATGGTTTGAGATTAATTCCGAAAATTGTAAAAGACCTGAAAACACTTTTTATCAATCACCATTTAGTTAATTGGACAGTAACTAAATTTCGGTGACAATACCTAGAAAGTGGAGCCAACATTTTTAGCTCTTGTAAAGTGTCTAAAATAAATGGGAAACTGTACATAACACTAAAAAGGAGGGGGAAAAAAAAGGAAGAAGATAAAAGAAAGCGTACATGTAGTATTGTTAAGTTATTTCACTTATTGAGAAAACAAAACACAAGACATAAGCAAGTATATATGTGTATATATATATATAACTTGCCAGAAGCATTATTGATCATGCATCATTGGTTCTCTAGCTATAACTAGATGACCAATTCATTATTATTTAATCGAGATACACACGATTGACATTATTTCCATCATATTCTTAGAGTCAATCGCTGCGTACAATCGTATCAATTATAGGAACATCATTCATGGTATGGTTTAAGCATGTAGAAAAGTACTTATTGAACAAACACGATAAGGTTTTGACATAAGTATAGAAGAATGTGTCGAATCATATAGGAAAAGAGTTACATGTAAAGAAGACATGCAAGAATAAGATTTATTATGGAAGCGACAAGATTTTCACATCTGCATAGAAGATATATATCAGTTCATGCAAGAAAAGTCACATGTAAAGAGGAACATGTAAAAAAAAAACTTATCATGGAAGTGACGAGATTTTGACTTCTGCATGGGAATTATGTTACCGTCCACAGTTCTATATTTCTTACATACTCTTAGAACTCTAATTGTGGATTGTTTCAAATATGCTTATTTTAACCATATACCTAGTCACGTCCTTTATATAACATTCGGTTGCACCATTAACGTTCGCTTGTCTCAAACTGATATTTTTCTTTACTTATTTTTTAGTAATTTTCTTAATAAAGTTTTTTTTTTAACTTAATATATTAGTATTTTTTAGCAATTTTATTTGATTTTTCTTTTAAATTTGAATTTTAAGTTGTTAGATAAAAGCAATGTTAATCCAATTTCAATAGTTAATAGAATAATTTTAGTGAATCAATCTTCATAGGACGATATATTTACTCATTATTACTTGATACGATAGCGTGCATATATATTCACAAAATCCACTACACTAGAAAATAGATCTACTATTAATTCTTGTGGAGTTTCTCAAACAAAAAGAGAACTACATATAACAATAAAAAGGAGAAAGAAAAAGTTAAAAGAAAGCACACATAGTATTATTAAGTTACTTCGCTTATATGGAGAACAAAACACAATTGACAATACATAAGCAAGTATACATATAACTTGCCAAAAGTATTATTGATCATGCTATAACTAGATGACCAATTCTTATTTAAGCGACACATACACGATTGACATTATTTCAATCACATTCTTAGAGTCAATCGCTACATACGATCTTATCATTCAGAACATCATGGTACGGGTACACAAACGTACGCTAGAGGAGCTACTGCACTAAGGCAGAAACATCCATCAGGGCATGAAGAACCGAAAGGACCACAGTATTGACCGCAGCCAGCAGCAACGCTAGCTTCGAGCAGAATATTTGAAAGGGGATGTCCAGTTTGTCCTCCGTTATTCCTATTGATAATATCTGCAATAAGTTGACTATTAATGGCACGGCCTGCGAAGGCAGAATATGGTACCAGAAGAACAAGTATGGCCATGAACACCAAAACTGACTTCTTACCCTCCATGCTTCTCTCTATATATCTTACTTACTCTTAGAATTCTAATTCTGGCTTGCTTGTTTCTACAACATGCCGAGTGTCCTTTTATATAACATTTGGTTGCACTATTAAAACTCATGATTACTCCATAAAAGGAAAAAAAAAAAAAAAAGAATTATAAAATAAAATTAACATTAAAAAAAATATGCGCATGGGATCGTGGATAATTATTTTACTAATTTACTATTAATTTAAAATTGTGACTGACTTATGAAAATATAACTTGAGGGATCTACGTGATAATCATATCTCTTGTAATTAATTTACAAACTAAAAAAAATGTAGATGAGAAGCTCATGAGTCATGACATTGTAAATGATGCTTTTCCCATCTATTTCGGATCCTGATGACTTTTGTTGGATAGAACAATTCAAATATTTTTGGATTTAATTATTACAATGACAGGATCTTTTGCGTGATATGTAACTAGATATCGCACAGATGAATTGGATAAGACGTTTCTGTCCGTGGGTATACTGTTGACTTTTTTTATTGTATAGAACAATGAGAAACCTTTTGGTTGATATATGGAACCATATCAGACATGAATTGGATAAGACGTTTCTCTTAGAGGGTATGGCCTAACATAAATAAATAATAATAAAAAAGAAAATAAAATAAATAATAATAATAATAGAAATAAATAATTGATTTCTCTCGTTTTTCCCCAACTACCAGTAAGAAATTAAATAATAATAAAAAAGAGAAATAGATAATCATTAGAGTATAAATTGAGATAATTTATTCTTCCTGTGTTTTTAATTTGGTCTGACAGGAACAAGAGAGCCCTCTCATGGCCCTAGTGGTACCGTTCTCTCTATTTATAACATTTATTTATAAGTAGTTCTACCCTACTAAAATTTTATAAGAATTTTTCGTACTTCTTGTTGGGCGGTTATCGGTGATCATAGTTTTTGGTTTAATTATGTGGTTGGGAATTGTTTGTTTGTTTATACATAATGAGAATTCTTAATGGGCTTTTAAAGATTTTGCTCAGCTTTTGTGTGAGCTAGGATAGCGTTGATAGAAGTCCAACAGTGGGTTTTTGGGCAAATTGAACTAAAATAAATTTTTTATTCTCAAATTTCAGTTTGTTTTGACGGTGGAATTAACGGTTTAGAGGTTCAGTGGGAAATTTGAAACTGTACGCAGTTAGAGAGCAACTTGAGCAATCTATATAATCCAGAGGGAGAACAAAAAAAAAAAAAAAAGGAAAGCACATCATACCTTGTAAAACAAAACATCACGCATATGCGGGTATATATAACTTTCTACAAGCATCACTGATCATCACGGTTCTCTAGCTATAGCTAGACGACCGTTATTTAAGCCAATACATACACGATCGACATTATTTCAACCAAATTCTTAGCGTAATTGGCTTTATATATACATTTTATAAATCGTTAACATCCCAAGTCCACGATATTTCTGTTAGTTTTAAAACGATTTTCACTGCGGAATATTGACCTAGAAACATTAAAAAATTTTCTCAAAATAATTGATTATACGAGTGTATAGTATTAATTCATAACAAATAAAAAACATACAGAGAGAATAATAATAATACCTCTTGTATTCTATCAGTGGATCCTAATTTTTTTGTCTTCTAAACCACGATATTTTTATTCAAGTCTCAAGCACAACTAGTTGAACGTGTGAGCTTTGCGTATAGTTTCTTAAACTCACACTTTTAGATACTTGTAATATTCTCAACACATAGATCGCAAGAGTTTGTTCTACAGATAATTAGGAAACTCTCTTTTTTTTTTCTCTTTAGATTTTATGGCAACTCTATAGAAAAATAATACGTAGTACATCTATTTTCTGCTAGGGTTTTCTTTATATATATAAATATCTATTTATTAAACTATTTAATAAATAAATTAAATAATTATATTAATATATATATGGGTGAGTTTTTAATAGGTATTTTTGTTTTTGCTCCATTGATGGATAAGTTTGACTAATTTGGAAATAAACCTACAATAACAAGTCATCTCATTTAATATATTAATTTATAATTCTTTTTTATTTATTTCTTTTTTAAAAATTTAATTTAAAGTAATTTTTTTTAATTATCTTTAATTTAACACTATATTTACTATTGTATCTTCAATATTTCATAAACTTTTTTTTTATTATACGAAAGGTAAAATCTAAGGTAGCATAATTTTTATATTATGAATAAGTTGTTTTCTTAAATAACAAAAAATGAATAAAGCAATTACATTGAAAGAAAATTTATTTTAAAAAAAATTATGTGTAAAACAGCTTAAAATTTGTACATCTTTTATTATTTTTTCCCCTAATGAATAAGATAGTTGAGAGTGATTGGTATTATTAAGTAATTTTTATTAGTTTCATTTTCTTATATATAGAAAAAAGAAAATAAAAAAAATTGACCAACTCATCAGGTTACCCATCTTTTTTGTTTTAAATAATTTTCTATATTTATATATGTATTAATTGTAATAATTTTTTAATAAATCTACTAATATTATTTTAGCCATTAGATTAAAGTTCAATGGCTCAAATTAGAGTACCCATCCATAGAGTAAAAACAAAAATCTCTATTAAAATATCACCCATATATATATATATAAAACTATTTTGGCCGTAATCTTTTTTTTATTAAACAAACGTAAAAGGTTTTTATATATATATATATTTAAATTAATTAATTTAATTAATTAATATATATATCTAAATAAGAAAATTTAAGTTAATTTCTTAATTTTTATTTATCTAATTATCTGATAATTATATATTTTTAAATTTAAAATTTAAATAAATTAAGAAACTTATCTCTCCATAAATTTAAATTAATTAATTCAAAATTAATTAATTAATTAATAATAATTATTAATTATTGAATAAATAATTTATATAGATAAACTGTGCAGTATTTATAATATCCACTACAATATTTATAATAGGTAGAATTAGGGACCTATGGACCTGTAATTCAAGCTCCAATAAATTATGACAATTAATTAAACTCTTTAATTAATTTGTCTAATTTATTAATTCTAATATTACTCCATTAAAAATTTGGAATTGCACTCTTGAAGTTACAAAATTAATTTACTCAGAAAACAACGAGCAGTCCATCGATTTAATCATTACATGTTGTTCAATCTCCATTGATATTTCATAATCAGAGGTAGGACATATTCTGTTCACCTCCAATTACATCTTTATCTTTGTGTGCCGTTGATTATCTAATGAATAATTAATTTATAAATCTATTATAAATTGAGTACTCAAATTATTCAAGTACTGAATCAATACACAAGGGAATCATCTTTCTAGCTTCCTAATGGAAGGAATGGATTCTATATGTGTAAGCTACATTCCTTGCCACTCATCTCAGCATGCTCCCAAGATACAAGTATTTTATTATATTTGAGAAACAAACCTTTAACTAGTATGTTAAATAATATAATGTTATAAATACGAGGCTATAACTACTCGTAATTAAGATTGATTTATATATGATCATCTAGCGATATCATTTAAACTCTCAACAGTTAACGGAATGTGAGATTCAAATAATGTTTGGTCCAATCAAATATAATTGAATTATATAAAGTACCTTCATTGTGATGTCAACATATTAATAGTCTGAATAAGACTATTACATTTTCAATGTTAATGGACCGTACTAATAATATTTAATTAAAGAACTCGCACTTTAATTAATTATTACAGACTATGTTTAGTTTATTATCTATAAATTTAATCCTCATGTATATAACACTTATATACTAAATTTATGGTCACATAAATAAAATAGAGATTTTCTAATATTTAAAGACATACAAATTATGCACAAATTCAAATAGAAAAATATTATTTTATTAATTCAGCAAATATCTAAAATATATATGCTTTTAGGGCATAAACCCTAACAATCTCCTATTTGCCATAAAGTAGGTGAAGCGTGTTTCTAAATCCTGAACCCTTCAAGTGACTCTCAAAATCTTCGCTAGAAACGTCTTTGTAAAAATATCAGCAATGCTGTATTTTGATTCTATCTTCATAACTGTCATGCCTCTTCGATGTACTATCTCTTTAATCAGATGATATTTTCTCTTTATATGCTTTCCTCTCTTGTAACTTTCCAGTTCTTTTGAATTTTCTACCGTTCCACTGTTCTCGTAGTATAAAGTCAGTGGCTTATCTATATTTAGAACAACTTTCAAATTAGTAAATATCTTTCTGAGCTAAACTGTTTCTTTAGCTGTTTCACAATGTATTTTGCTTCCATAGTAGAATATGTAGTACTGGATTATTTAACACTTCTCTAGGCAATGGCTCCATCACCAAGAGTGAACATTGACCCAAACATCGACTTTCGAGTATCTTTGTCCGATTGAAAATCAGAATTAGTGTAACCGGTATGAATCAAATCTGGACTTGAATAAACCAGTATATAATTTCTCGTTCTCCTAAGATACTTGAGACTATACTTTACTACTATCTAGTAATCTAATCCTGAATTTGATTGAAAAGGATTGACTATCCTGTTAAGTCTAGTACACAATATGACATACATAAGGCTACCAACTGCAGATGAATAAGGAACCTATCTTATATCCTCTTCCTCTTAAGGTGTCTTGGGACATTGCTCCTTAAAAAAGATAACTCCACATCGAAAAGGTAACTGTAACACCTCTCGATTCTACACACGTATGTAAGAGATATTTGTAAAAATATTTAGTGCGATTGGGAGATATTACTCGACTTAGAACTGACAAAATAATGGAAAATTAAATTTTTTTTAGCTTTTTAAAAACATAAATAAAATCTGCACTGATAATTTTACATAATATTTAATATATACATATATATATACATATTTACAAAGTAGACCTCTCATATAATCTCTCATAATATAAGCCAACAAAGTAGATTCAAAATTCTTTCTAAGAAAACCACAGCGTTAAAATGCTCATATACACAAGCCGAGATCAGAAAGTCTGCGCTCCTCCTCTAACTCATATATCATCTGTACCTTTTCCAATGTAAGAATATTTATGAGTATAAAACTCAGTAAGTGATGTATATAGATGCAGAATGCATATAATATGAAATAGATAATCATATGGTTGGGATCCCTGTATATATTATATTGCCTAATAAAACTATGAATCACATACTGAGCCACTCAGAGAATATATAACATATCATGAGCTATATGGAGGTCTTGAGCCCCAGAAAGGCCCCTCTGTGTACAGCAGAGGTCCACCCCATATTACCGTTAGAGTATTTCCGAAAGAACCATAATGTCTCCGAAAGGACCAAAGTGTTCCCGAAGGAACCAAAGTATCCCCGAAGGAACCATATCATATATTTGGGCGCTGGCCCACTACTTCTTATTCACCAATACTTGTCGGACAATATAAATATACCACGTATCTATGTCTCATGCAAAGATGAATGATAAATATGTATATACATATATCCACAGATTCTATATCAACAGATTTCACAGATTCACAGAAATAAAGAATTTCTTATATTGCAGATGTGACGTTACTTACATCGATTCTGAGCTTTTAGGTGATTTTCTTTTCTTATGTGAAAATGCTCTTCGCTCTTGGTACAATTGATCTGTTCCTAATATTATTATTAAATAATTAATTCATAAAATGAAAATACATGACACGCTAAAAAAATTGTAATTTCAAATATTATTTAAAGAAGCATAAAATTTCATATATGAAAAGAATAAATAACCATTACATAAAGCTTATATTGATCAGTACGACATGCCTTTGCTATATGTAATTATCATCACTAACACTTAATAGTAGGAAGGAAATAAAAATTTATCCTTACATACAATCAAATGACTAGACAATGGAATGACTAAAAAAAAACATCAAACCACCTGATTAATGAAAAGGCCCTCAAATAAATTTAAAAATAAATTAATGAATGACTTGATTGAAAATCTAAGAGTATTTAACTCTAGGATCAAAACATAAATATTTGCCATTTAATCTTTTCAAGTAACTATTTCCTGTAAGAAGAACTATATAATAATAAGTAAAAGATTTAATAAGACATTCTTAATATATTTTCAAGTCCTTTTCTATGAAATTTCCCTATAAAGGAAAATAATACAAGACTAATAGTATAAGACTTCAATTCGTGAAATAAAAACCATACTTATATTTCTTAGATAAATTCATTCTTCCTTTGTTGTAATATTAATTGCACACAATTCTAGCTAAAACTATACACCAATATCTCTATAACAATTATAAGATAAACACGTAAAAGGGAAAAAAGAAACAATTAATTGTATGGACAAGTAACTCCCACCAAGCTCTCATTTAAGACTTGATTATATATAAATTCATATATAGCTAAATACAAATGGATAACTCTAATTTATGAAAGTTAAGAACTTATATATAGAAGACATAGTAAGGAATAAAGAACACTTTACCTTTAACGTGCATATAACTTAGCAAAAATGATTGGCCAATTATAACTCCTAAGATTCCACTAAGATTGGTTTTATTTATCAATAGAAAGATGTAAATAGAGATAGACAGTGAGGATTAATGGAGAAAGAGAGGTCTAGTTGTGGTGAAGAAAGGTTTTTACTAGAAGAATGAATATAATTCCTAAATAACTCCAAGAATTGCCGACTTAGGCTCGTCGGTGGTTTAACTTCCTTTTTTTTTCTTTTTTTTTTTGACAAAATAAATTGACTAATTATAATCGTGCACATAAAATGCAAAGTAAATCTCATAATTTGAATAAACTCAATTATTTAATCAAGAGATAACACATTTATAAATTGTCTCAAATATTAAAAAACAAAATAATATAAAATAGCACATTTCAAAATTATTACCACTATAATGTTTTATTATACTATTGACCTAACATAACATAGCTGGTCATATATAATTATATATATATATTTAAATCCAATTATAATTTTAACTACATTCAGATCAAGTAAAATAACAATTTAATATAACAACAACAAAATGCAAATCAGTATCATAAATGACTTAGTATACGTCAAATTTGTAGCAAAGAGCATTTTCAGAGTATTTTACTGCAAATTATCTTAAAACGTAATAAATGTTAATAATCATAGTAATTTAAAATTAAAACTTAAAATAGTATGTAGACACGACACTAATATAATTAAAAATACTATTTAATCACGTTATTGTTGGCTCTTTAATTATATGAGAAATTAGGTATCATTAGAAATCGGGATATCACAGTAACTGTCATTTCTTGGAGTTTTACATCGAAAAACGAATGAGCACTTTATCAATATAAGATGCTTGAGACAGTGCCAAAAGTCTGTTCTTGCGATCTCGAATAATCTGGATCCTAAGCACATAAATTGCTTTTCCCAACTCTTTCATTTGGAATTGCTCGGCTAGCCACTTATTTATATTGGATAATGTTTCCACATTATTCCTAATGAGCAAAATATTCTTTATATAAAGAACTAGAAAGGCTACTTTCTTGTCTTTGATGTACTTGTATACACAAGGTTCATCAACATTTTGATCGAAACTATAAGACTTGATCGTCTCATCGAATCTTAGATTCTATGATCTTGAAGCGTACTTAAGTCCATTGATAGACCTTATAGGTAAATTGACTTAATACTTAGGACAAAATCATACATGTATGCAAACTATGGAAAACACATGATCACATCATGAATGCAGCAGAATAATAGCGGATTTAGGTTTTAAAATTTTTACATGAAAATAATTTTTATAACCATATAACATACATGCATCATATACAGGATCATATATAATATAAATTAAATCTAGATATATAAACCCTAGAGAAGAGGTTAAGATTTACATCTTGTAGTGTGCTCTTCCTTAATCTCCTTCTTGATAGTGACCAAATCTCCAACACTATATCTTCTTGCCTATACTCTCGCTCTTGGTTGAAGAGGTGAGTGGCCACCAAGTTGAATCCTCTTGTTGGAGAACGATCAAGAATACCTTCTTGATCTTTTGGAATATTGGGACGTGAGATGAGATTGTGAGATGGCAGAAAAAATTTTCTCTCTCACTTAGCCTAGGGTGGCCGAAATTCTCCTCTCTCTCTCCCCCTCTGTTTTTCGTGTAACACACTTAGAATTACTGTGTAGTTTTTTTTTCTCATGTATCTTATATATATGAGGCCAAAAACTGCTAATCCCAATCCATCTAAGATCGGGCTTGTTCTCCAATTTGGGCTTTTGGTGTACTTTTATAAATAGGTCCAACTCATGTAACTTATTTATAAAAGTACCAACTTTTGTGTAGAATTATTATTTTACATAGTTTCATGAAACTAATTTCACAAATACCACCAACTAATTAATGAGCTTTATTGAGTTAGACAAGGGACCTAATGGATCCAAATAATCTAAGCTCCAAAAGTATAATAAATACATAATAACTCTTATTATGGTATTTATATAAACACTATTAATAAAGGGGACACTCTACTAAAGGCCTAATGCTGTACTCTTATATTAAATGTAATGCTTTTTATAGAGATTTAATCAACTAACCTTGATTAACTGATCCATCTAGTATATTCTATACCACATATAGAATCCCTATACAAAGCCGCAGTTGGATAGGTGAAATTACCGTAATACCCCTCAAATACATATTTACCTTTAAGTTACCATCTATCTATCAGGGAATAATGTTGTCAATAATTTGTTCTTAATAGTTATCTAGACAAAATTATCAACCAATTCACAAAGTGAATATTAAGTTCTTCGATTTAATTATTCCATGAATCTTGAAAGACTTTAAAGTGACATTAATGTATAGTGTCCTTAACTATTTGGTGTTCCTATCAATTCACAAATCATAACTTCCAATATGCCAGAGTTCACCTCTAATTTTATAGAGGTTACTCTTTTAACAAATCAAAAAGCTACGACCCATGAAAGTAAGTCCAATCAAATATCAAGGATTAAGATCTACATGCTAAGAGCTAGTTTGTGGTAATATAAGAATTAAGTTATAACACTCCAATTTTTTATATTACTTGGTCCAGTTCAATACATAAAATAGTGTTTTGCTCACACGGTTAAATATGGAAATGGTTCCATCACGTGACATTGAAATAGCCTCATGTTTTCCTGCCATGAAATCCTAGCTTTTTTTTTCCCTCCCCATATTTATGTAATTATTTTGGTTTGGTATTTGGATGGGTTGTTGAATGATGATATATCTAACGCTCTGAGTAGTCTTGTAGAATCTTGTCAATTTATGTAATGGAAAAACTCATTGTTGGAAGCAATTTCTTGGTTGTTTTTCTCCTCTTGGTTGTCTTCACCATTCATCATCATCATCCGCTTTCTTTTCTTTCTTTCTTTTGCTCTCTCTCCCTATTTTTCATGTTTTTTTTCTCATTTAAGTCAAAACTTCATCATTAACAAAGGAAAAAAAATACATGATTTTTTTTTTCTCAAAATTGTTCCCCTTAGATTTTGGGTTCCCAAAAAATAAGGTTCACAAGATAGCTAAAGCTTTCCTTGACAGCTTGTTGGTGATTTTGCATATGGGTAAGCCTCTTAATTCTTTGCTCATCAATGAAGCATAACAAGGAAGAGAAGACAAAAAAAAGGAGAAGAGGAGTAAGATCATCTCCAATGCAAAATGTTAAAAAGTAGTGTACTGATGTTATATTTGAAATAACTAACTATATTTAGCATACTTTTTTTAAGATTTGCTCCAATAGGCACATGATAAAAACATGCTATTTTGTATTTGAACACTATTTTTGTTTATAATTCTTCTTTTTTCTACTAGTAATGTAATTGCTATTATTATAGCATTTAATTTCTAATGATAAAAACTCCACTTGTTTTATCGACCAATATAGTGGCTCATATTCTTTTTTTTCAGTATATTTTATTTTTAATGAGTAAACACTCATCTTCTATTTAAGAAAAGGACATACATGTATTAAATTGGGCACATTGTGAAGTTTCTAATATTTTCAAATTTAATACAATAACCATAATGTAAAAATTCACACATGCTAAAATTAAATTGAGCATATTTTAGATAATGACCATATTAGACTATCTCTAAAATATATATTTTCTACTATGAAATCTTCTTGTTTTGCCATCCATTTATTAATTATAAATACTCTATTACACTCATATAGTGTTTCAATAATGTTCTTTATTTTATAAAATATGTAAGTAGCAAAATAGTAATTGAGAGTTCTAACTTATAAAAATTTAATGAAAATAAACATATAAATAAAATTTAGATAAAAGGAAAAAAAAAGTTTTAAGGTTTTAACTTTATTCACATTGTGAATTCAAATAATGGTAATACAAATTTTAATCATTCTATAACACAAATATCATAAATTCAAATACATCATAGTGGCAAGATTGTAAATTTAAACATATTCTATAATGGTAATATTGTAAATTTACACGTGCTAAAATTTGACATATGCTATTTTTTACGTTACATTTAATACAACTTTTACATATACTAAAAATTATGTCAAATATGACATCATTGGAAATGCATTTTTTAGACAATGCTAAAAAAATATGTTAAATATAACATTAACATGAGCTATAGCACTCTAGTTGGAGATGCTCAAGGAAGGAGATGATAGAGAGAAAAAAAAAAAAAGTTTTTTAGATTATTTTTTAAAATAAGTTAATAAGGAATGTAAGGTCCGTTAATCAGGTATTACCGAATATAATTAATTCTCAATTAATTACGTGAGGTGGTAATGCGGAAATAGTAAAAATAACACAAGATATTTTTACTTGGTTCAGTTATCTCCCGATAACCTACGTCCAAGGGACCACGCCCAGAGAATAAACACTATTAGTAAAGTTTGAATGAATACAAACACCAGTTTGACTTATACAATAAAAGACTCCCTCTTTGATTGTCGCAATGTAGATGTATTCCTTCACCAACGTGTCTAGCGAGCACCACTCGTCTTAGGTTGACTTCGTTCTTCTGAAATCCCTCCAGATACTTGAAATCGATCTTCTCCCGAAGACAATCAGTACCTCTCCCGAAGCACTATCACACAAACGACTAGGACACCTCCTAAGTCTAAAATATGGCTAAAAGAAAAAACTTTCTTTTACACACAATAGCCGAAATACAAAAATGGTCTCTCTCACAAAAGCTACTCTTGAGCGGCCTTAATATAGAGAGAGGAGCAAGCCTTCACGTTAATTCCTGCCAATAGACAATAAAAAGCATTTAATGTTGATTAGAAGACTTGCAAAATCAGAAAAGTTTGTTACCAAACTTAGAAAAACGGATCTGGAATTTAGTCACTGATTCTGATCACATGTTGCAACATGATCTGTCAACCAGTCATGTTGTAACAGAAAAGGAAACTTTCAGATTACTTTCCTGAAACAAAATAATCAGTTACTCAAACCTAATTCACAGCTAATAGCACGAATTAGATTAATTGTAATCAACAAGAATCAGCACAATTAAGTTAAGGAAACTTCCATAAAAGATATTAATCATAAAATATTCATTTAAAGGAATTTCCTTAATGAAATAGTGACATATACTCAAAACTAATTTAGGTAAGAGTCACTTACCTATTTCATCTCAAACAGATCCGAATATGCATTTAAGAAGATCAGATTTTTATAATTAGAAACAATTAAAATCGTGACCTAATGCAATACTGACAAAATCAATTCAGATCAAATATCCATATAAAAGGCAATACGGCAATTTACTGAAAAAATCAATTCAGATCAAATATTTGCTCGCATGTTGTAACATGAAGGTTGCCAACAGAATTTTGCCCTTTCAATGAAAATATTATAAAATAATTCCCACGTCATCATGGCAATTTTTTCACCGAAAGTAACAGAATGACAAATTTTCAAGAATCTCATTATATAGGAGGAATTTTTACAATTAAAATTAATTAGGGAGCAAACCTCTAAAACACTAATAATTCGAAGGAAAAAAAATACAAAGTCTCTTGTAATAATAGAAATATCAAATAGCATGAGCAAAGCGTTCCTGTTACTTTACCATAAATACATAAATAAATTTTCATTTAAGAGAGATCTATTTAGTCCATGTTGCACAGTAAAACAGTTTTTAATATACATACATACATATATATATATATACACATTATATATATTATATGCAGTAGAAATTAGTTAACGGAGACCACCTTGAGTCAAACATATGTCACTATCCCTGCAATGGGAAAATTATGATTCTTGTCAGTGTTAAACAAAGTTGCATATTGATCTCTGAATAATGCAAAAAGAGAACAAGGTTAAAAAAGAAAAATACCATAGTGGAAAACTATCACACGCAATAAAATTCAATTCTGAATTCCGAACAGGTTTTATTTTAACATAGTTTTTATTGGGAAAAAAAAAAACATGATCCAAAAAACTTAAAGCTGATACAAAGGAATGCATGATAATTTCCGTTTTCAAATTTTAGCATAAATGGCACACTTCATCATAGCATTTCTTCACGTGTGTTATCGATTTTTTATGCTGCATAGAATGAAAATCTAAATTTCAGTCTTTTCTGGCATTTTCTTTCCTTAATTGCTACTTGGCTAAATTTGCTTACGATAATGCTAGAATCTTACCGGTTATCCAACCTTTTTACCTTTTAATACCACATGATATAGCATGTGATTTATCATGATTCAACTGGATAATAAAAACATACTACTAATAAATTTAATAATACTCACAATTTAAATTTGACAAATCACTTACCACATAATGTGGTATTAAAAAGTGGAATAATAGATACGACAACCATTATATGTTTATGTTACAGCTAAACAAGTCATTATTTTTACACCTTTTTATCATATAATAAAAGTAAACGACTTTATTATTCCCTAAACTACTAGAAAAAATTGTCAATTTGTTTTTTAAATTATTAAAAGTGTTTCATCGTAGTCCTCGTACACTTTTTCCATTAACCATATGTTAAATCCAAGACCGAAATTATAATTCCAAACATAACAATTTTATGGTTTAATGACAAGCGACAAACTCTAAAGTTCAGGAACCAAATGAGGCTCAGGGGAAATAGTCTAGGGACCAATAGGGTCATTGATCTTATAATAAAGCCTAATTATCAGTTTATGCTGGCATTCTTTTTTTCTCTATACTCACTTGAGATACAAACAATTCCAACAAGCCACTGCTAAAATCCATTTCAGCAGGAAATGATAATCTCTTAATAATTCTAGCTAGTAGAAATCAAATGATAAGAAAGAAACTTGACTTTCTGATACAAGAATGAAAATGCCCCCTTCATGTCAACAAACTAGCTAGGCTAATATTTATCTCATCATTAGTTTGTCCCTGATTTTGGCACATTCACAACATTCTACTAACGCAGAACACCAGGGTGAAAGTCATGACAGGTTTCGCAAAGTTAATAAACAAAAACAGCATTTATTATTATATATATTAACTAATGATACAGATCATTGTTGTGTTTTCAAGCATCAAGCAGAGACTTCACTTGTTTCCAGAGAAAATTATAAGTGGAATAGAATAATGTGATTGAACTAGTGTTATCATATGTCTCTGATGCACAGGTCTCATAATAAGTCCTATTCTTCTACCCTTTCCCCAGAGCTGATGACTATTCATAAATAAAAGTCAAGTTCAAACACTAACATTCAGAACAACGAGTACAAACGGGGTGTAATTTCTGTTAAGAAAATTTTTGCTTTCCTTTCTAAGATTTAGTCGTTTACTTGATACTTCTATCCGTTTTAGCTAAGAATGTATAGAACTTATGTGTATACAGACACCATGTTTTAGAAATTCCAGAGATATGAGAGACTGGGTTTGGTAAGATAAAAGAAACAAGGTATCAAGGCTTTCAAAGGTCGGTAATATAATCTGATAGGATCCTAGCACAATTGTAAGAACAAGAGAGAAGAAACAGGTAGAGAAGAATAGGATTTTATGGCAAAGAATGGTATATAAATCTGTATGGACTTTTGAGACGTCCACTCTCTCCCAGCTACGAGCTCAGTACTCAATTACAACATACAAGACTGAACTCCCTCTAAACAAGCTCCCAAACACTATTTATAGCCCCTCTTACGTTACTAGATAACCAAGATTACAACTAACTGACCATTACTCAATAGCAACCAGCACTAACAAACTAAGTAACAAACTAAAACTGACTACCCAATTCTAACAACCAGCCATTAAACCAATACAGAAGTGGAGACTTGTCATAATCATTTCTGTCTCATAGTAAAAAGGTGAGTTATCCTCATTTGATTCCTCATATGCCTTTTTCTAAACTTCTTTACAATCATAAAATGCATTAACCAAAGAAATACCAGGCCCTTTCCTTATCCACTTCGAGTGGTTCTCTCTAACTTAGCAAAAGCAAAACAAGAACAAAAACAAGAAAGAAAATTCGATTCATAAGAGGTGTTGTGCCCATTTTGAGAAAATTATTTTTGACAATCGGACAGACAATGCAGACATGGGCCCAAAAATATATTCCTCTTCAGTTAAGAGAAGCTAGATAGATGGTTGTCCTTGAGGGCATATTAATGTATATAACCCTGTATTTGTTTCCTTCAGACAAGTCATAAGGAGACAAAGAATAAGAACATTCTTTAAATTGATCTGAACTAGTAAAATTCCTTTCCCTGTTGCATTTTCATTGACACCATATAACAAAAAGTGATATGGTGACCAAGTTATAAGTTTGAAAGAGGAAAATCAAGCTCCCTTTTAACAGTATACAACTGAAAATCAAATAAGTGTCACAATTCTTGGATGGCTAGATAATTATGTTCATAAGTTTCAACAAGTTAAAAAACAAAATATGGCATATCAAATAGCTAGAAGCATGAAACAAATTTAAGCTCTGCAATTTACCTTTTTGAGCAGTGATTCATATATTAGCTGGTAGAGGTAGGATTGGGTGTGGACAGAACCACAATAGGTGAAGAAGAGTAGTCTCCATTATTCTCAAAGACTCCTTGATCATACAAAAAGCCCTGGAAGACATGGCCAGAGATTCTCACAGTAACCTGATATGCAATCTCAACTTTGCCATCGCCAATGGCTGTCACTCTATGACACCTGAAAATCGCGGGAGCACGAACTTTATTCGGCAAAGACTGCTTAAAAATTGCATCTGTTAATTTAAATAATGAAGAGAAAAAATCAGAAAGAAATTTCAATCAGAAACTCAAAGTGGGAAATTTTCTAGATTTCCACTGATCATTCTCATTCTCCTTCAAAACAAGCCTTTTCACTAAAAATTTTCGAAACTTAATTTATTTTTCAAGTAAAAATGGACACTTCTAATATAGACAGATAAAAGAGAGAGATTAGTAATGCTTTAATGGAAATGCAAAATCAAAGCTAAAAAAATAAATAGACTCAAGTCATGTTCAAACGTCTTCATAATAAGACATTGATTTTCTATCAGAATCAATATAGATTTTCATCCAGCATTTCCATTCTCCATTAAATCAAGCATTTCAATAAAAAAAGTTTCAAATGGACACTTCGTAATATAGATAGAGAAAAAGACAGATAAATCATGTTATAGTAGAAATGTAAAATCAAGCACCCAAGTTAGGTTTAAACTTCTTTTATAATCAGACATTGATATTTCTATCAGAATGTCCGAGAGCGTAAGTTCAGATTTTCACCGATCATTCTCATATTCCATTAAATCAACCTTATCCTTTATAAATTTTCGAAACCCATTTCATTTTTCTAATTAAAAAAATAGAAACTTCAGTGAAGAGAGAGAATCACCCTCATTCTAATACTCCATTAAATCAAGCTTTTTCACCAAAAATTCCCCAAACCCAGTTCATGTCTCTCCCCCAAAAAAAAAAGGAAAAAGGACAATTTTAGAGAGGGAGAGAATATGACCTTGGTGAATGGAAGGAGCATCGAAGCTTTTGGGAGTAGTGATAGCATTATTTGAATTAAATGTATGGGAATGAGAAGCATCAGTCTGACATTCATGGAGTCTCGGCCTTTTGGAAGCTGAAGACGACCCAGAAGAGCCATTGCGGCGGCGGCGAGAGGCGGGGACCCACGTGCTCCTCACGTGAGTAGAGCAGGGGAAGGCACGTGCCTTGCAACAAGTCCTGCACCTGCTAAAGCCACAGTCCCTCTTGGCCCTGTTCCCGCAGTCAGCGCAGGCCCTCGTGCCACCGCGTACGACGACGTCGTCGTCGGTCTCAACGACGTCGCTTTGGTGCCGCTGCCACTTCCTGAGGCTAGTCGTCAAGTAGCTGAAAACGGCGTCGTTTGATGGAGAAGGATGAGGAGGAGGAGGTTGTTTTTGGGTCTGTTGTTGGTTCATGTGGGTGCTTCCTTCCGCCCCGGCCTTTGCCCTGATGTTTTAGCCCACCTTTAGCTCAAGGTGTACTACTACTAATGATGCTATTAATAATGCTCTGCTATTATTCTTTACTTTGCTTTCTTTCTTTCTTTTTAAATAAAAATCATTAGACGGGTTTTTATGACTTATTATAATTATTTTCGGTCTTTGTAAAGTGAGAATTTGTGAGGGAGGGAGGGTTTTCTCTGCTTGGTAAAGTTTGTTTATAATAAGGCTGTGCTACATCATCCGTGATTGACAGATTTAGACAATCTGTCTATTGTTGGACTTCCATAGAGTCCATCTCAATGCCCCCTATCTTATTGATTAGTTGATCTTAGTGAGATATGACTTTGAGCAATATTAGGTAGATCTCACAGCTCCATTAGATATACTACGGGTACCATTAGAGGTGGTAAAATGGGCAGGCATGCTGGCCCGGTCCACTCATGACGGGCTTGAGGAGGCAAGCAAGCTGGGCCGACCCGGCCCATAAAAAATAAAATAAGGCTCAACCCGAGCCTGTTAGCTCGTCGGGCTTTTTAACGGGCTAATACCGAGCCAAATCGGGCCTAAAACGGGCCGGCCCGATTCGGTCAGTTCTCGGCCCTTTTTATTTATTTTTTCTTTTTTGCTACTATATGATTATTTTTTACAACCCTTTTTAACATGTTTAAGTTTAAACTTTTAAATTGAATTTTTATTAAGAAAATTTTTTTGAATTATAATAAAAATGTTAAAAAAAATAAAGAAACAAATAAATTTGAAATATTGAAATTTGATTTTATTGAAGATTATTTATTGAGCAATGCTATTGGGCACCAGTGGTGCCCAGCACTATAATGACATATCTGTTTGTCACTGGATGATTTAATTAATGAACTGGGTCCCATATGGGCTCAACTTGAATTATAATTAAGATTAGCTAGTGACAGACTGACACATCATTGTGGTGTTGGGCACCACTGGTACCCCATAGTATTATTCTTATTTATTACAATTCAAATTTATTACTTGAAAAAACTAGTATATCATTAATTATGAGTTTATGATTCATCATCATCGTCCATGTACAAGTTATTGAAATTTTCGGCTAATTCTTCATTACAAATACGAATAGTTTCTTGATTTCACTTTGTCGCTTGCTCTCAATCTTTAACACATGCTAGCACCTCAACTATTTCAGGAGCCAACGAAGTCCTCTGCTCATCTACTATCATCTTACTCGTGCTAAAAGCAGACTTTGAAGAAATCGTAGACACCGGAATTGTTAAAAAGTCACGAGCGTGAAAGCACTGGGAATCTTGATTGACACTTTTGCTATCAGTCCAAAACTTTGAAGTTCTCGTCATCGGGGTCGATGTCAGAATCTAGGTCAATATACTGGTTAAGCTTAGAGGATTGCTGTGAATTCATAGGTGGTAGTGGTTGATTTGAATTTGATGATGTTGATGATGAGCCACGAATACGCCCTTGAGAACGAGAACCTATCATGCTCCAAAAAGACTTATTCTTTGATTATTCTTCAGTTTGTTGTGGAGTGTGTTGTTGTTGACTACATGTTCTGCCAAACTTAACCTCATATATACTATACACTTCAAAAAACTTGTCACGAGCATTTGTATATTCAGAATTATAATCTACAGAATATGTAGCAATATAGCTAATTAACTTAGAAAGACCATTTAATTTACTCCCAGGATCTAAAATAAAAGTAAATAAATATAATAAAGGAATTGGAAACCAATATTTCAAAAATACTTCTTGCATATGTGTTATAATTGGTTCAAATATAGGGTCACATCTTTCCTTACAAAATATTTCAGCAATAAAAAAGATATGACGTAAAATAATTAGAGAAGTAGGATAATAAATACCAGATAATGCAACAGTAGCTTCATAAAAAAGGTCTAAAAAGTGTACAAATTTTTCGCAAATAAACTAATCTTCATCTTTTAATACTAATGAACATATTTTTGAATTGTAAAATATAGTAATTGGAATTTTATATGGTAATATATTTTTTAACATTAAATAAGTGGAATTCTACCTTACAAGCATGTCAACTTGGAATTTTCTTGGTTTTAATCTTTGAGCTATATAATATTTTTTAAATTCGGCAATACGTGGATTAGAAGCATGAATATAAGCAATAGCAGATCGAATATTTTCACTATATACACTTATAATATTCATACCTGATTTGACAATAAGGTTGATGATGTGACATGCACAGTGTTGATGCAGTAAGAATCCTCCGGTGTATGAACTTACCAAATTACTAAGTAATTTTATGGCCTTTATGTTTGCAGTAGCATTATCTAAAGTGATAGAGATAATGCTGTTCGCTATGCCATATTCTTCAACAACATTTAAAATTCTATCTCTAATAATTTCAGTAATATGTTTATTATCAACGACTCAAAAATTAATTATTTTTTCTTTTTGCATTATCCATCTTGAATCTAAATAATGTGCAACTACAATTAAATAATCTTGTTTGGAATTACACCTCAAATATCAGATATCAATGCAATACAAAAGTTTAATGAAGTTAATTCAGATATTAATTCTTTACGCATATTTTCATAAACTTTAATCAAATCATTCCTAGTGGTATTTCTAGAAACTCTTTTAAAGTTTGGATAATAAGATTTTCTAATATGATCTTCATAGCTATTATAATCACTAAATCCTAATGGTAAATCCTTTATAGCAATTAAACATGCTAGAGACTCCCTAGCTACTAAAGGATCATAGTTCCAAGAACTTACTGAACCATCCTTGTTGAATTGAAGTGTTGATTGAGTGGGCTACTTGTCTCTTTTGTGTTTTTTGACACATGCATCACTATGTCTATTTAAATGAGCGGTTCAGCTAGATGGTTTTGCAGTTAATAATTTCTTACAATATTTATATCTCGCCATTTTTGTCTTCTTACCATTGGCCTTATATTTGAATTCCGAATTGAAATGGTCCCACACATTGGAAGTTGTCCTTGCACGTTTGGAGGTCGTGCTTGCACTTGGCGAACAACTCTCTTGAAATTGTGAACAACTTCCACTAGTATTTGGATTAGTTTGCATTTCGGGGACTTGGTCACCCTCTTCAGCAATGCGAATTTGATCGTTATCCATTTCTAAATCAATAGGGATATTTTTTGACATATCCATATCCTACCTATATTAAAAATATGGATATTAAAATTATACACAACTGCAAATAAATTGAAATTAAAAATATAATATTCAAATAAACTTTCTACTAGCTTAATTATAAACAACTATAAATTACAAATTAATTGAAATTAAAAATATAATATTCTAATAAACTTTCTACTAACTTAATTATACACAACTATAAATTACAAATTACTTGAAATTAAAAATATAATATTCTAATAAACTTTCAACTAACTTAATTATAAACAACTATAAATTACAAATTAATTGAAATTAAAAATATAATATTATAATAAACTTTCTACTAACTTAATTATACATAACTACAAATTAATTGAAATTAAAAATATAATATTCTAATAAATTTTTTACTAACTTAATTGCAAACAACTATAAATTACAAATTACTTGAAATTAAAAATATAATATTCTAATAAACTTTCTACTAACGTAATTGTAAACAACTATAAATTACAAATTAATTGAAATTAAAAATATAATATTCTAATAAGCTTTCTACTAACTTAATTATACACAACTACAAATTAATTGAAATTAAAAATATAATATTCTAATAAACTTTTTACTAACTTAATTGTAAACAACTATAAATTACAAATTAATTGAAATTAAAAATATAATATTCTAATAAATTTTCTACTAACTTAATTGTAAACAAATATAAATTACAAATTAATTGAAATTAAAAATATATAATAAACTTTCTAGTAATTAATTGTAAACTATTATAAATTACAAATAAATTGAAATTAAAAATATAATATTCTAATAAACTTTCTACAAGCTACAAACTAATGAACTACATTTTTAATTGTAAATAATTAAAATTAAATTGAAATTAAAAACAAAGTATTGTAGAACTACTAACTAGTAACTACAAACTATAAACTATTATACTAATAATAATAGTAAACAGCTAAAGATACTATAAATTAAAGAAATTAAAAAAATAAGTGTGATAAATAAATTGAATCGTATCTTGAATTAAGCTTTATGAGTTGTGACTTGTGAAGAGTATGGAGACTATAAAATATAATTACTAATAATTAGTAAATAATAAATAGTAATTAGATAAGAGAGAAAAAGATAAAACTGAGAATATAATTAGAGATTTAGAGAGAAAGAATGAGAGAATAAGAGAGTATTTGAAAATTGTAAGTGTGAAAAAAGAGTAGAGAGTGTAAGGTATTTATAGTATAAGAAAAAATATATATATATTTATATTTTAAAAATAGTTTAATCTTAAAAATAAAAAAAATAAAAAAATATAAGACCCAATGCCCAATAGTAATATTACTGTTGGGCCCAATGGTAATTATATTACCATTGGAAGAGTTGAGTAAAAAGGGTCTAGACTCATTTGAGCCCAAAAAAATTAAAAAAAAAACATTAAGGGCCCAAAAAAAATTTAAAAAAAAAAACGTTAAGGGCCCAGACGTCTGGGCCTAAAAAAAAATATTATTAATGGCCCAGGCATCTGGGCCCAAAAAAAAAGGGACCAGGCCGGGACGCGAATCCCAGGCCCAGAGCCGGGCTCAACCGGAGCCCTAAAATTAGCGGGCCAGCCCACGGGCCACTCTACTAGGCCGCGGGCAGGCCCGTTGAGCCCAGCCCGAATTGCCAGGTTTAGATACCATTAGATGAGTAATTTGAATACGAATCTCTGATTCTGACTTAGAAGTAACTTGAATTGACACAAAGTGTTAGCCTTAGATACTAATGAGTTTTGTAACTCGCGCTTATATTGTGGGTTATATTAAATTATTATGTGGTAGAATGAGTTAATATATGAAATATGATAGGTTATTGTATTTGTATAAATAATTATTTATGAAATAATGGTTATATTATTTATAATAAGTAATAATTTTTTACAATAAGATGATATTTATCTAAAATATTATATAATATTATTGCAAACATTACAAAATATTATTATAATAAAAGTGATCGATGACTTGTTTCATAACTTCTGTTTTCCTTTTTTCTCTTGTTGTTCTTCACTGCAATCGAAAAAATAATTTTTTAGAATGAGAAAAAAAAATGCAATTATGTTTTTCTTTAAAAAAATAAAAAATAATGAATTTTTTAATTAAAATATAACGTATTTATTTTTAAGTGTAAATAAATTAATTACCTGGTTGATTTTCGTTTCTTTGATCCTTCTGTTGATGTTGTTTCTGATATGAGATTTAAAAAATATATTATTAGTTAAATGATAAATAATATATGTTAAAATTATATTAAATTAAATATAAAATGATAATAATTTTTTACCTTTCAATAATTTTTTTCGGATCAGGTGTTTTTGGATCTAATAGTAAGGTTGGTATTGGTTCTGTTTATGAGATGGTTAGTGGTACTGGAAGGGGTAATACGTCTGATTCATCGTCATCAAATATTTTTGACATAATTGTATTAATTAATGTCTTCTAATTCTGAAATGAATTTGAAATATTTTTGTTTGGCCGCATAATTGTTCTAATTGTTTGCAGTATTATTGTTGGGTCAGTATAGCCTTCTTGTATTGTCAATTTAGAATATGACTTAGTAGTCATTAAGTCTAGTTGCATGAGGTGTCGTGCAAGGATTAAGTGACTTCTTTAAGTTTTGACACTTGTCAAATTCATGAGCATGAGGTGGCAAGGTTTGTGCTAGGTGACACTCTTTTGTTCTTCTTTCAATCTAAAGCTGATATGTGGCACTTATATAGTGAGGTGTCCCCGTCAGAATTTGACATTTGTCTTAGGGTGTCAAAATCTTCTATTGTCTAGTGTAATTTTGACACATGACATTTTTATAATTGACTCCATATTGCACAATTATCACATTATTTGTGACTTTATATTTTAGTTAGTTACTAATTATAAAAATTTTGTCACACCCTAAAACACCTTTAGATACATGAGGAAAAAAAAAAATCGGCATATAATAAAGTTCACACAGATTTACTATCAATCATTCCCACATATACCGGGACTTAAAAATCAATTAAACATATTTGATCTCAACAATCTGGGAGGCGAAAAATGTGCTATGGCTGAAGGCAGGAGGATGGTGGCGTCTAATGATATTTCAAGTTGTTAAGCATGTAGTTGTGAGCGATAAACCTAGTGTAGAAAATCATGAAAATCTAGCAAGTGATAGAGATGCATTTGATCCTGTACAATATTGTAATGATGTACTTGAGAACGGCGAAATTGGTAATGTTGACAATAGACTCTTTTCTTTTATTATTATTATTATTTTTAAGGTACACAGCCGAATGTATATATATCTTTCCTCTCCACATGATCCAGCTTCAATTATACATCATATATAATAAGTCATAATATAAATATCTCGCTCCTAACTAATAAATCTCCGCTTTTTCACGCTCCATAATGCGGTCTCCCTTTCTAAACTCACTTAGAACCCGTAAAATGAAATCTGATTTACATTACTAGACTTCTTGAATCTAATGCTTTTTCAATTCTAAAAATTTCCTAAATTTTGTAAGATAGTTGCCAAACTAATAAATTATCTTATTCTACTACAATCCGAAGGCATTTATTTTTAACAGAACTTGGTTATTAGAATCCTAATTCCCACTCAAATTCTTATGAGTAAGGCCTCCTATATATCCGAATTAAATTCCTTCAATTAGAATATTCATTTTTCAGAAAACCCAAAGGAATAATAGGAGGAGGGAGAGAAATATGTGAGCAATTAGGAGAGTTCAACTAAGGTGCACCAAGAGGGAATATGCATCCCCTCCTATACTAAATTGACGGCGAATGAGGTTCATATAAAAAAAAAAAAAACTCGCCAAATGAACGGTCGAATTTTCAGAGGAATATGCATCTTGAGAGAGACTTCCACCACTTAAGATAAAGAATTTGATAAAGAGCAGGTTTAGGAGATTTTCTCGTTGAGGAAGACATTGTAGCCACTTTTTACCTTATAGGAACCGCTTCTATGATAATCCCATAAGATATTATCTTCGCGATTTTTAGTCTAATGTAAAAATAAACTTATAGCTTATGTATGTAGAAATTTCAGCGAAAAGTTAGATTCACGTATAGCTTAATTTCAGGCATATTGTAGACCAAAAGCCATAAATAAATTATGAAATTAATTTGCATAGAAATCATTTCAGTAAAAAATAAAAATAAAAATGATATTATGTAATGTTGGTTGTCTTTGAATACAAATGTAAAATTCTTTTATACCGGCAACATTGATATTACTGCAAAATATTTTATCACACACCAAATATAGTATAGTTTGTCATGCATAAAATGACATTATTAAATATGGTAGAGATGGACAAATCAAGAATTTTTCCTCGTTATAAAGCAAATACACTGAATTTTCTTGACAAAATGCTTTAATAGTATTTTGATAATGTGCCTTGCATTCCTGCGACACTACCACAAGTCCCAAAAAATTACTCTCGTTTTAACTGCGCCCTCAGCATGCTCTGTATATGCTATAAGAAGCAAATAAAGTAAAAGTTAGGACATTTTATATTAAGAAATAATTAAACAAGTTGTAATGAACTAAAAGGGACATTGACCCATAGCTATATGTGATCATAGTCAAATCATGTATAGGATCACTAAAGTATTGGTGTGATACTATATTTGGATTCAATGTTATATGTTCGAGGTTTTTTATTTTTCTTTTGAATATGACTTTGGCACAGGGTTTATGAACCAAGGCAATACTAGCAACATCTCAATTAAAATGGTACCCATCCAATACCTCTTGTTCATGCCGTTTAGGTAGTATATTCCGAGTTAATTTTTACACACGAAAACAACTAAATCCTTACAAAATAATTAAAAAATGCACTTTCTTGATATTTTAAGTCTGTATATGTACAATAGATATGAATTACTTCTACCTTTTCCCGTCTTCTTCTATTAAAAAAAAATACATATTCAAGTGGTCACACTTAATACTTTTCTATTTGTCAAGCCAACGATCTAATTGATTTGGTTAGAGTTAATAATTATATTTTGGTTCAAGGAATATATAACTAAAATTCATACTAGATTTAGCACTCAAAGAATTCAAAAGAAAATCCAATAAATAAGTAGATTTGTAACTTTTAGTTATGTTCACTTCACACACATAATACTTAAGGAACCAAACCCCATGAGTTTATAGTAAGAATTGCTTTAATCTAATTGTTATAACTTTAGAGATTAGATCAATATAATCAATATATCATATCAAGCATATATATATATATATATATATTCATTCCTATTTTTTTTTAAAAAAAGAGAGAGAGAGATTTACGAACAAATCCATTTGTTGCTGGATTTTAAACTCCTAGGAATTAATGTAACTAGGACTTTAGTTATTGGAGGACTTTTATGTAAGTTTAGTATGACTCTTTATGACTCCACGGTGGCCCATAAGGTCTTGCACTTCTCTTAAGACTCGAACTCATGAGTTTCTACATATGCGGTACATTATTGGCAAACAAGAAGGGAGACACTCATTAAGAGAAAGCTTGAGAGAGCAATAACAGAGCAATAATATAACTTGGAAAGAGAGCTCTCAGGATTTTTAGGATAGTGAAAACTAAAATTATAATTATGGATTCATGAGATTTTCGGGTTTCAGTGTAAATAGAGAAAATATACTTATAGGTTTTTAGGTTTTCTGGTTGGTTGAAACCGAAGAGTGTAAACATGTTCTTTTTTTATAATGGAATGCTTGTTGGTCTTTTTATCTACATAAAATATATTTTATAGCTGAACGATGTTAAATTGTTATGTTCTTCATCTTTCTTTTGTATAGATGTAATTTCGTCTAAATTTACTCTAAAACTTAAATCAATACTCTGTTATTGACTTTGCAGATTTTACAACAGCATCAATAAAGATTAGCTGATAACAAACAAATAATTAATTGAGATTTCAATTAAATACGTTGATCAAGTAAAAAGAAATAATGTTAATATTAAAAAATAATAATAATTATAATAATAATACTTATCATTGCTTCACAAACTTAAATTGTCTAGGACTTTACTTCCTAACCAAGGAGATGAAATTAAGTTCCAGTTTGTGAGTAAAATCATATATATCATGTATCCAAACTTAAATCGTCCAAGACTCTACTTCCTAACGGAGGAGGTGAAATTAAGTTCCAGTTTGCGAGTAGAATCTATATCATGTATCTGACTTTTAGAAATCATATATCAATCATTAAGGAAAGCTTCACAAAAATGTTATTATAAAGGATATTTTAATTTAAAAACTTGCTATGAGGCGTTGCAAATGATCTACCAACCATTAGAAAATAATGTCACTGAAAAAAATCATAAGAGTTTAAAACTAATTTATAACTAATTAAGATTACCTAAGCACCCAAAGAAGAAGAAAAGGGATCAAGAGGGAAGCCAAAAAGTAAATGGACTCGTAAGTTTTATGCATTTTCACTTCACATATATAATAATTATGAAAACAAACCTTATGTATTTATGAAAAAAAAAAAAAAAATTCCTTTACAAATGTCCAAATAGTACCTTAGCTTGTTTAGTATCACTAAATGTTTGTCGAACAAATAATTTATTAGTTGAGAGTAAAATTTAATACATGAACTAAGTAAAAATAACAATAATAATAAAACATACAAATGTAGACATGTAAGCTATTTTTTATTTTTTGTAATAAGTGGAGGTTAAGAGTTAAGTCTTTTTTTTTTTTTTTTTAAAAAAAGGTTTTAAGATTACCTAAGCACTTAAAGAAGAAAACCATCAAGAGCAAAGCCAAAAAGTAAATGGACTTGAAAGTTTTATGCATTTTCACTTCACATACATGATAATTATGAAACCAAATCCTATGTATTTATGGTAGGAATTGCAGTAATTTATATTATATCATGTCAAGCATACGTGTGTGTATATATATATATATATTTATTTATTTACACCCCAAGATAATCCTAGAAGACAATTTAAAAAAAAATAAAAGACCTTTACAAATGTCCAAATAGTACCTTAGCTTGATTAGTATCACTAAATGTTAGTCCAACAAATAATTTATTATTTGAGTGTAAAATTTAATACGTGGACTAAGTAAAAAGAACAATAATAATAAAACATAAAAATATAGCCGTGTGAGTTATTTTTCTTTCTTTGTAATAAGTGGAGATCATTAGTTAAGCGCCATATTTTTTTTTTGAAAAAAAAAAAAGTTTTAAATATTCTTATATAATAATCAATATTTAGCTTGCTTATTATCGCTAAAGGTTTAGCTCATTTATTTGAAATAATAAATATAAAAAGAAAGTTAGCCCATCATATAATTTATTAATTGAGGCCTAAATTTACAAACAACAGCAATAATAGGGTAATACAATGAATCTCACTTCACATCCCATCTTTTCAATAACAAATGATGTGAGATGTGTTTTTACCAGGCATTTGGTGAATATCACTTAACCTATTAATAGTTAAATTTAATTTACAAATTGAACAATTATAACTCAGCTGCCATGCCATATGGTATTAATACAAAGGTAAATGAGGTAGGATTAACTAGCACTATCCATATTAATATGCTGTCTCTACTGTTAATCTTCTTTTTTGTCCTTCCAAATCTTTTTTAATGATACCCTTTCATAAATTTCAAAAGCTAAATATTTTTAATTTTTGTTCGAGGGAAAGGTAGTCCATTTAATTAAAGCAAAGAGGAAATAATCCTCACATACAGATTTAGCTATACAATCCTAAATACAAAAAGATAACTATAGCTAGGCTATGAGCTACAATATTTCCTTTACAAGAAATGGAATGGTAACTAACATTGCCTAACTGGGAAATAAGATATAAGATATCCACTATGATGGGACTTTCCAACGCCAGAGGTTGTGGGGAAGCGAATTGTCACAGCCAGAAATTCAAAGCCGTGACTTTTAGTAATTTTAAATGAAAATATAATAAAATATTAATTTTATGAAATTTAGGAGAAATCGAGTATTAGATAAATTCGTTTTGATCTTCAAGTCATTATAAATTCCATAATCACTAAAACTCTTATTAGTTTTAATTACTTAAGAAAAATACACATTAAGGTTTAAGAAAACTTGTGATTATTTCATTTGGAGATTCAAAAATAATTCATAGATTTTGGTAAATCGAGTTCATTTGAAAACTTTAGTCCAAAGTCCAAAATAGATTACATAAAACTACATGTAGTTTCAAGTACTTAATTTAATAACAAAATCATCCTCATACATCTACTTAATAAATTTACTAGTCTTGGCTAAATAAATGAACAAGGAAAGAAAGTTAACAGAATATAAACCTCCACCAGGAGATAAGAGTAGGTCTGCAAGTACAAGCTACACAACTTGTATAGCCACCAGGAGTCCAGGATGGCTACCTCAAATAGACAAACACTTGAAAGTGGGACAAATAGGGGGTGAGCATTTATATATTCAGTAGAAATTCAATTAACTTTTTAAATGGATGCAATTTTTACCAAACCTGCATGGTTAATACCTTTTCCAAAATCTACTTATAAACCAAGTTTGTAAAATATTTGATATCCTGAATAATCACATATCAAAAGCCAAAACCAAAAACACATGTTTGTATATAACATACAACAACTAATGTAAATGAGTGAGCTCTCATCCTCCCATCACGGCCCTGTAATACTTTTATAGCAGAGGTACCTAGCATACTGACACTATCCATAATTATATCAGTAAAAAACTTACACAAGAGCCTAGGTCTTTCACCTAGTGCTGCAGCAACTCGCCAGCGATCTAAACTACCATGATGCAATAATTGAACTCAAGTGTGTGATCCTATGGTATGTATAACATGTAACAAGATGTGTAATAACTATTCAAAATATTCACCAAAAAATGCTTTTAAAATACCACTTGGCATTATTCTGGGATTTACTGTAACATGGGCAGCTCTCTACTGTATTACTCCATAATCACAGTCTAAAAATGTGTATACAAAATCACTCAATCTAATCCTAGTACAATCCAATGTGTTTCCACAATATATTAAACTATTGCGTAAATCATGATTTTTCATAAATTAATTATAATGAAATGATAAATCAAACAAGTATAAAACCAGGTAATTGAATCCCTACCTCAATATGGTAGCTATACGAAGCTAAAGACGCTCGAAGAAATTTCCGTTGGTCATTTGGGTATTTGAATGGTCGTTTCGGGATTCCAATAAGTCCACTTGAAAAAGTGACTTTTCTACCGGAGCCTCAGATGGAGAAACGAAGGTCACCACTGAATTCAGAGCACCCAAAAATACGTTAGACATATACTTTGTCAAAAGTGGGTCCCGGTATGGGACCCGACCCATGACACGCAAAATTCACGAGCCACAAAATTTCGATTTTCGTGCCACTTCGAAACATATATTAAAATTCATCTCTTGATCTCATTGAATCAAAATTTGAAGTTGAAATTCAGTTTCGAGTTCCCCAGCATTAATTGGGCTTAAAAATCTGAAAATTACATAAATATCATTTTTCAAAGGAAGTATTAGAAATTATACCAATATTCTGGTTATTTATAAACATACCATTTTTCTAAGGAATATTTAGAAAGACATCATTTTTCTATTCACAGCCCAGGGCCCATTCTCAAAATTTAACAAACTTCCGGCCCAACTCTTATTAGTTTACGAAAGTATCATTTTTGGAAAATATTTTGTAAATACCACTTTTCGAAACTGGATTTTCTCACAAATCACTCGATCATTTCTCATGACACAACCAGCTATTACCATGTCTAAAATCATAGAATTATGCCAAGGCTCATCACCGATAGCACGGTCCAAACTAGCTCTAGAGTAAGCTAGACCTTGCCTTCAATTGCGCCAGGAGAATTTACCACCATTAACGCCCAGGTCAATGAGACCCAAATCACACACATCTCTCAAGGATTGGGAAGAGCGTTGGGAACTTCTAATAGATATCCAGGGCCTGAAAGGTCAATGTTGAGAAGGGTACTGTTCAGGTCACCAACCAATAACCAAGGTCTAGGAAAACGAGAGGGCATAGAGCGAATGCGATTCCAGAAAGCATGTACGTTAATGAGTGCTCACAGTCACAGTTGGCATACACTGGTTGACTTGGGCACGTTAATGAGTCAAATAGAAACGATAGAATGAGAGGCCATCCGGCCAAGGATTGAAGCGTCACTTTTCACGCTGCTGCTTTATCTACTACTACTTTTCTTCAAAAACTTCTAGTCCCATTTGACCACACTTATCAGGATATAGGTGTGTGACTACTAATAATAACGTACCTGTGTTCGTGATAATATTGCCAATAATAACAGGGTTGAGGTTTATTTCTTGTCCAAAAAATTAATTTTTTAAGTAAAGGTTCTGAACCTCGTTATATAAGGTCTATTGAGCAATTTCTCTCGCGTCCTACTAGACATCCAAGCAGAATTGTACATAATCAAGAAAGTTATAGGTTAATTAGATAAGAAACAAAAATATTGTTCAAGTTCTAACGGAATCTTCAAAAATAGGTCGTGAGGCCGTTACATCAGCAATAATACCACCAATACAGTTTCCAAATACATTAAAGGGAAAGAGACTAATTTGATAATGATTCAACATGCCCCCATGTCTAGCTACATTCGACTCAATAAGTCGCCTCATGTATGAAAAAACATGAAACACAAACAAAATTCCACCGAATGAGTGTCTACACACACACATACACACACATTTCATATTAAATGTTCAGCCACTGATCCGTTCTCTATTATCTGCTTCTTTGTCCTAAAATGAACCTGAATACGATTCAAAAGGATACTGAGTGATTTCTTCTCGAGTATCTTAAGTAATGATGAACAAGATGTGTACCTCACATCCACTGTATGATTCATCCCAGTAATTAAATACCAATTTACTTATTTATTTATTTTTTGATAAGAAACGAGAAACATTGTATCATCATACCAAAAATAATGCAAGATAGAGGCAAGATGTCCCCATAGCGAAAAGCAAGAATAAAATCAAACACAAAAGAATTATAACAGATTCGGCCAGCCCCTTAACAAATCAGAAAACATCAAATCCCTAAGATCTTTTTGTTCTTTAACCCACAGTGCAACCCACAACTGAACCCTTTCCCATGAATTATCTATAGACCCACAAACGTCATTGAAAATTTTAGAATTTCTTTCACCCCAAATTGCCCCCAAAGATGCCCATATCGCACAATTCCATAAGGTTTTTCTGTGCCCTTTCCAATGCTGATCAGCAGCCATTTGAATCCATGATGAAATATTACCCGGAATTAACCAACTTAAACCAAATTCCCTGTATAACCTCCACCAAATTTGCAATGAGAAATCGCAGTGCAGAAAAAGATGATTCAATGATTCCTCCTTTCTTTTACATAATACACACCAGTTGGAGAAATACTTTGAAAAGGTCTTCTTCTTTGGAGTATCTGTTGAGTATTAATCTTCCCGATGCATAGAGACCAATTTACATACATGATACATCACATACAATGAGCTCATACATATTATCAGTACAACACTTAATCACAAAAGAGACCTACTAGGAAAAGAGCTATTCAGCTCTCCGTTTTTGTCAATTTACACTTGAATATATCCACCTTAAAATGACTTCAATCTAACCTCCAAATCACCAAAGGACCTATGTTCCAATATGGAAGAGCAGAGACATGAGCTCAAACACTAAAGCTGCTGGACTATACATATCGCAGGCTCAATGCATCCTTCTACTTCGTTAGAGAGCATTGAAAATCCAGTTTATCAGGTCTTTCATGACAAAATGAAGTTAAAAAATTACCTCTACTTCTTCAGGTGAATGAAGACGAATCAGATTTTTGTTGCGTTAACTGAAGTTCACATGAAAGACTACCATGGTTCAGAGTTATTGCCAAGAAAGTTCCTAGCATATGATGGCGTGCTCCAACCTTCCTCCATGGAAATGAGATTAAGACGTACCATCAATTTATCCACAGCACCTTCCTCAAGACTGCTCAATGGATCCAGAGACTGTTTTTGTGTGGAAGAACTCTGCAACATTAGAATGATTGAAGAATGTTTGTGTGGAAGAACTCTACAAATATTAGTTAGATATGTACAAGTCATAGAATACCATGCTGAGATAGAAAACTGACCTCTGATTCTTGATATAACTTTAGATATTCCAATGATTGCTCATAAAATCCACAGTGGTAAAGAAGAATGCTATAGTCTCTCAATTCCTTCGCATCAGTTTCCAAGAGGATAAGACGTTCACAGGCTGTGACATTGACAAATCAAATTTTTTTTTTTTTTTTTAAAGTAGAAAAGAGAAAAAGAAATATATCGTGAGTGCACGGGTGGGGGGCCAAAGAGGAAGAAGAGCCAAGTTTAAAAACATCCTACATAACAATATTAGAAGTAGTAGAATAAAGAGAACCATAGTTACAAGATAACGGATTTTTTTACAGGTTTAAAGATGCAGAAGTAAAATGATCAAAGAACCATTTTTTTTTGCTTATTCATGGTAAGTAAGAGGCAGCACAAAAAGTTAAAGTAGTTATTTTTTCTTTTATCTTTTGAATTTGAAACTAGAATACTTTTAGGGCTTCATTAAGATTAAAGAGTCATACGAAACAACACACATGGATCCCTTCAACCCCTTATCTTTTGAATTTGAAACAAGAATACTTTCAGGGCTTCATTAAGATTAAAGAGTCATACTGCAAGGGAAAATGTGATGGATTATCCTTACACATTAGTCACGTCTCATGCTATAGTGTCTGGCTTGACATTACAAGCAAGAATAATATATTGCATATTGTTGTCATTCTCTATATAATACGAAGAAAAGGCTGACTTTGATACAAACCAGCTAATGCTCGCCTTATATCCCCAAAGCGTACACTTGTCCAAACACCACGTTCCAGTCTATGTTGAGCAGCCTTAGCAGACGCAAGCTGAAATCCACTGCAGAAGATAAAGTACATAAGCAACAATAACAAGAACATCTTCCCCACCCCTATTAGCCGTTGTCTCTAAAACCAAAAAATTCAGAAGAAATTAGAAATGTCTTAAGAGAGATTCGTAGTTAAAAAAATAATCTAAGAAAATAACATTTCGTGCTGCTATCTAGTTGAAATACCTATCTTCATTGATGTCTGGTTTATCTATGCAGTTAGCAGCACGTGCAGCCCTTAAGAATAAACTTCCTGTACGATCATGTTGAAATGGCCAGAAAGCGTCCTTCAAATTTCTCAATATCTGCAGACATGATAAACTATAAGCACCATATCCAATATGGAATTAAGATTGACTAAATTGTATGATGAAAAATATTTTATTCTCAAATTTTACTAACTACGGAGCATGTAATAGATAGATAATAGGCTTATCCTATTTACCAATACTATGGACTCATGGAGATATTTCTTGCATAAATATGAATGAACATTTACCCAAACTAAATTAGCTTCAAGTTTTTCAGATATCTCTCCCAGCATCCTTGCTAACCTTGCCTTCACACTATTTATGGCGGAACCAAACAGTTTCTCTGTGTAATTCTAATACCACTTGAAAGACTCACTCTTTTGTGCACATATCCAACATTTTGGCCCCACTAGCCAAGAGATTTCCAAAAATATCTAAGAATTAGGAGGCATTCTTTCTTATAGAGTTCAAAACACCTCTTATCCCAAAAACAATGTGGGACACAACAAATAAACTATGCGAGAGAATTGACCGATTTTTCATTTTCAACTTATTTTGTAAAGTCAATCAAATGTGTTTCTAACTGGCTCATTAGCAACAATTTCGCATGAATACCAATTTCTAAAAAAGCTGTATACTCACTTACAGCAGGTAAAACAAACTCAATCATAAATCTAGGATATAAGACATCATCTTTGTTTGAAATACACCAAAGTAGGAAGCCTAAAGGGGAAAATATATACAAAGATCAGAAGACAAGCAGTCACTCCAACAAGAAACTAGACCTACAAAATGAAAAGAAACAAAAGAGAAACATTTGATATTATTAGTATCCACAAATAAGTAGCAACATCACATGGCATTTGGTACATTGTTTAAGAACTTGATTGATCAGCACCTTTTTCTACAAACAAATGATTTATATAAAAAAAGGCAAGAAAATGTATCAGCAAGATAAAAGAAGTCACCTCCACTAATAAGGCTTGTGATGTCATTATGTGAGCTTGATCAGATTCCTTACTTTTCAGTTTATGGTAGCCTCGGGGAAGACTATGAAGATCGTGAGGAAAGAATATTTCCACATCAAAATCAAAAAGGCCCCATAAACGAAGCATTTTCAGAATATCTGAGTATATAAGTGAAAGCATTGCTGTCGATCCTGAACGGTGCGTCAAAACCTGTTCAACATTAATATAAAATATTGAAAACAATGTTCATGTAATAGCTAGTGGTTCTCGCTTGAAATGAAAGACAAAGACGTCATGTAAAGCATGGGGGTCAGAGAACCATACTGAGTGGAGATACAGAGCTCGCGACTCTAACTGAAACCTTGCCTTGCTCCTTCGGAAACCCTGAAAAAAGTAACCATTTTATGCAAAAGCAGAGGGAAATGACATGAAGGAGCAAACATCCCAACTAAACAATAATTAAATCCACTTTTTTCCCGCATACAGTTTGTCACTGATAACTTAATAGTTCCCCAAAATCTATAGTGGGCCATAACTTTTCGTGTCCGGTACTTTCACTTTAGAAAGCTGCAAAATTTATTACTTTTATACAGTATACTCCCAAAAAAATCTCCATAGCGTTATTCAATTATGAAACGATACATGTTGTTGTAGACACATGAAAATGTGAACCAGTACTGTGTCACCCTACATTTTTCATTGCTTTACATAGTTTTGGAGGTAACTCATAAAGAAGTAGATAAGAGAATACCTTCTTGTTATACAAATATTTTTCCAAACTGTCCAAAAAATTCTCAGGTGACGACCTGAACGAGGAATTGTAATGAGAGCAGTAACCCATTGAAAGATCGTCCAATCTATCAATGAAAGCATCCACAGGGAGAGGAACTGAGGAATGAGACACAAGGGAATCGTCCTCCGCAGCAATATAAAGAGCCGTTTTCCCCAAATCAACGTGTCCATTGATGCTAATACTGGTTTCCCTCTCTATATCAGAAAGCTTCTGAATCTGTGAGCAAAATCCCTCCCTAGCTTCCTGCTCAATGACGAAGAATTCATCCAATTTTCATCAAAATAAAAACCGATCCCTAACATTTCAACCAAGCATGAAATTCACACTAAAAAAAAAAAAAAAAAGCATTATGCATTTCAAGGGCCAGATTTTGGAACCCGGATTTTCTTTCGAGATTGTTATCTTTCTCATTCGTTTGTAGTGATTCCAAATCCTTCCAAAGGCCAGGGAACTCCTTTAAAAACATTCTAATGGATTCCTTTGAATCTCCTTATTTTAGGATCTCATTGGAAATCATATAAAGACAATTTGTATTTAATATAGCTATTTTTGCAAGTATTTTACGAATAAGAAGCAGCTGCTACACTAAATTTTCCTCCCTACTTTTCTTTTTGTTTTTTCCCCCACTCCTTTTGTCAAAATCAAAACACTTACTTTGTTTTCCTAATTATTTTAAATAAAATTCAAAAGCAAGAAATATAAATCAGAAAGCGAAAACATAGGCATTAAAATAATCAACATCTCAAATTTCCCAATAATCAATATCCATAAATTTTTGGCAAAAAAAAGGAACAAGATTAAGATTGTAATCACTGAGATATAATCAAACTAAGGTAAAGAATTTATAAGATTATACGCGTAATTAACCAAATTAGGAAGAAGGGAGAAAAGACATAATTGAAGAGAATTCAATGAGGAAGAAGTAGAAGAAGCAAACCCTAGCATGGGAGGTTTGAATCCCGGAAGAATCGAGAGCGTCGTGGAGACAAAACTTGAGGTGGCTACTGGTGACGGAGCGGGAAAAGGAGGAGGATGATCCACTGCGGCAGAGCACACGCAAACACGAAGGAGATGAAGAATGACGACGACGACGGTTTGAAGCGAATTTGGAAGGTACAGCCATGGCGGAAGAAGACGAAGACGAAGAAGAAGAAGAAGAAGAAGCTACCCAAGTCATGGCCTTGCTCACTTCTCAGCTTGACACACAAACATAATCAACAACTGATGAATTCAAATTCGACTCATGAATCATGATTGGACTCTCTCTCTCTCTCTCTCTCTCTCTCTATATTTTATTTTTCTTTTTCTTTTTTGAATTGGTTTTGCTGTCTTTTTCTTCATCGAATATTAATTATTTGTTTGTCATGTCAAAAAGAATATATAATATTTGTGAACAAAATCTCTACAGTTTTTCAAACTTCAGAAAAAACCAAAAAACCAAAAAAAAAAAAAAAAAAT
>JXTC01000022.1:628572-645014 GCA_002914845.1 Trema orientale
AAAAAATATCATTTCTTACTTATTGGCGAGATACGTAAGGTAATTGGAGTTATTTTAGGTAATCAGACTTGTTACCTCTACTAACTCTTGGTTACCTTAAGTAACTTGATTAGTTACATCAAATATCTTTAGTAAAGTACCAAATTTAAAAAAAAAATAGTATTTTATAAATATTTTCAAAAGTGGTATTCTTCTAAATAAATCTAGGAAGTTTTTCAAAATTGTCATATAGAAAAATGATCGAATTTTAGGCCTATTTTAAGTAAATGTCTATTTTTCAAATGTTATAGTAGAATGACCGATATATTAGCATACATACCATGTGTAAACTATTATATACCGAGGATAGAAATTTATGTAAATAAACTAAAAATGGTATTTAAGTATATATGCCAAGTGAAAAAAATACATATACTTGATCATTTAGCTATAAAAAGAGAAAAATGAACATTTATTAGAAGAAAGTGTAAAAAAGGACATCCATGAAAAAGTTTCGTTTAAAAAACTCCAAACCATGCAAAATTTTTCATTTTTTCAGATTATAGGCTAGATTTTTGTAAAAAGCCCTTATCTTTTCTCTCTCCTCTTATAATTTGCTTTACTTTGATTAACATACAAAACATAATAAGGCTTCTTGGTGCTTGGCCAAATGGTTGAATTTTAGGTCATTATTTAAAAAATAGTCACTTTCAAATACTTTTAAAAAATAGCCAAATTTAATAAAAAATGTTAAAATAAATCAATTTTATAAGAAATAAATTAATATCAAACACTCATAAAAAAATTGATATGACATACATAAAATTGATATACAAACATAGAATAGATTATTTTACGTAGAATTGATCTATTGAAAAATGGGTGTTTAGCAAAACAAAATTAAAAAAAAAAAGGGCACTAATTAATTAGATGTAAAACAATAGCGACCTTTTAAATGGGTCTTGGACATTTATACTTATTTTTTCAAAAATAATACCAAATTTAAGACCTTAAAAGAAGAATTAAAATCTCATACAAACTGCTGTAGCATTTTTCTAAAAACTAAGGTTTAGAAAACGTGGTGACATTTTAGTTTTTAAGCCATCCTTTTTCATAATAGTATTTATATATATTAAGCAATCAAGAATAACAAACCAATTCACATATAAATACTCTTCAGATAAAGTTAAAATGAAAATTAGTAAAGCAGCTCTGTGTCCTCACTTAATCCCCGAGATAATCGGTTTAAATTGTAGATAATCTTTTTTGAGATCTTTTATTTTCTTTCATTTTTCTTTCCTCTCTTTTTTTTTCCTTTTTTTCTTTTTAATTTTTTTCCTACTATTTTATTTATTGGTTTCCAAGAATTAATTTTGGTTATTAATGTTTTCCAGTTTCCACTAATTGATTTTGTTGTTGGTTTACAATAACTAATTTTGTCGAATTAGTTTCCAGTTTCAGAATGATCTAGAAAATATTTTTCCTTCTCCTTGACTGCACGTCTATGAAAATGGGTATCTCTTCTAAGGTAGCCATGAATAGGCTCCCTCATAGTAGCACGGTTCTCTCTCACTCTCTCATTTTCTCTCTATCACACATGAAGTATAATTATTGTACTATGAGTGGCATGTAGCTATCTTATAGAGGCTTAAGAGAACTTTTCTTTTAAGTATTATAGAGGTATAAGTCCTATTGGGCTTATTGGGCATAACTAATTACTCAATTAATTATGGGCTATGTGTGAGCTAGATGTGAGACCTTATAGATCCAAGTAGCCTAAGCTCTAATAGGCTAATTACCTACAGTATTAATTAACTCTTAATTATGACTAACCCTTGTCCATTAATAGTGGGGCACTCCACTATAGGCCCAATAGTGCACAATTAAACTAAATGTCATAAATATTCTGTAAAGCTGATTAATCACATTAATTAGCTCGATCTATTTAGCATATACTATACCTACAGATATAACCCCGATGTAATGTCGTACTAGTGAGGTAAAATTACCATATTACCCCTCGCCAAAATTTGATAATTAACACTCATCGTCAGAAAGCCAATATCAAATTAACATGTATAATTCTCCTCCTATTAACTAATCTAGCTTGTTCTAGTAAAAATCTAAAATTAACTAGTATAGCGGTAAGAAGGATCGATTCTACAGATGTTGGTTTTAGATTCGTTGTTAAGTAAAAAATTATCATAACCTGACTTTATCTAGGGATCAAAACGAAATGAATTTAAAGTAAACTAAATAAAAACAAATATAAAAAGAAATGCATAATTAAAATATGGATAATACTATGTAATAATATGCAAAGGGCTTGATTTCCCCTAATTACTCCTAAGTTCATCAAATTAAGTAATCACTAGTCTAATTCTACTTATTTCACTAATAAAGGGACCTAATCTAATCTCATTATCTCTTTCGAGCGTCAAATTAATTAATATGCGTAAGTACCCAAGTTGATATCTCTATATAACCTAGTTGTCTAAACATTCATTAAGTTTAAGCCCTTAAGAACTTCCTAGTTTAATTATCTAGGCATTGAACTCCTCTCAGTCTCACAACAACCTAAATAATGTTTCTCTATTCCAAATTATGAATTCAAACTCTCTCTCATATCAAAATCACAACCTAAGTTCAACTATTTTATTACCACATCAATTAGAAGCAATAAGCAAAGGGAAACATAAATGAATTAAAGGTGGAAATTAAACCAATAATTAACGAAGTAATCCAAATAAAATATTAAAAAGAGTGCATCGAATCCTAGCTATCAATTATAACCTAACATAGTAGAATCCATGACTAATCTCATCAAGAAATTCATAAATCCTAACAAAATTATACAATATGTACAATACAAATTTGAAGAGAGATTAGAATAGAGTGAAAAGAAAAAAAAAAAAAAAAACTATTATGGAGATGGTCTTTAAGTCTTTAAATCTTTAAGAACTCTCTCAAGTCTTCTTAGAGAATTCTCCAACTTCAAGTAAAAAAAAAAAAAAAAAAACTATTATGGAGATGGTCTTTAAGTCTTTAAATCTTTAAGAACTCTCTCAAGTCTTCTTAGAGAATTCTCCAACTTCAAGTTTTATCTCTCTAGGAATTGTAGTTCTTTCTTGTGTTTTTCACTCCAATTCTCCATACTAGGGTTTGTGGCATAAGTACGTATATATAGAGCTCCAAAATTGGCAAAGCTTGGCCATTAGATCGAGCAAAAAAAGGAAAATCCCAATCATTCAGTGATAAAAAATGTCGATCTTCCGCTAGAGAGTGCCTCATGCTACTTCGAAGTGGCCATGCTGATGGAGCTAGAGCACCACAGTGCACTGGCTTCTGGAGATGGAGCACCGCAGCGCTCTTAGTATAGCGTTGCAACACTATTGCTTCTAGGATTTGTTCTTTTCCTCCTCTTTTCAACGTCATTTTTGCCTGTTCTTGCATCAATTTAACTATTTGAGTCCCGGCTTGATTCAAGTGCCTTGAAACTTCCACATTTGCTATCAATTCACCTTGATTCTCATTTATTCACGAAATCTACAAAAACACATTAAAACACATCAAACTAACAAAAATGCTTTAAAATACACAAATACTTAAGCTCAAGAGGTACTTGATTTATAAGTAAATTACCTCCTTATCAAATACCCCCAAATTCAAACATTTACTTGTTCTCAAGTAAAACAAAAGAAAGAAAAAGCAAAACATAAATCAAGTATTAAAGACAAATGACAAAGTGTGAGTTTTGCATCGAATTAACAACCGAGTAAGTATATCCAAGGTCACAAAATGTTCCAAGCTCAAATGAAATGCAACCATTGAGAATATCTAGAATTTCAACATCAAACATCGGTTTTACTTTACTCAAGACCTTCTTGTGTAAGTGTGTGCATAATCAATCTCACTCAACAAAATGAACTTTGGATAGACTTATGTGCTTAGGAGACTATGAGTGATCTCTAGATAATGCAATTAGAACTGCCATAAGCCTATTGTTCACGTCACTCTCCACTAATGTAGGTTATACTGTCATCGAAGATCAAAAGGTCTTTCAAGGGTTGTAATATAAGGCCTGGGTGAATGGTAGATAAGAAGGATAGTTTTCCGTGTGGATCACCGTAGGCATGTATCATAACTCAATTTAACACACCTCCACTCAAATGGAAATCCTAGAGCAGATTTGGTGGCATAACATACACCGAAATTTAAATTGAAACCTCGTACCTACATGTAATTTTATTTTCCCCGTTATCCATATATAAATACATATATATATACATACATTCTCAAATTAATAAGAAAATTTTGCCCTAATTTATTCCAATTATTTTTATTTTCTAATTTATCAATATTAACATTCATTAAATAGAAAAAATTAGGAATTAAGCAAAAAGTAACAGTTACACTATGTATGATACGATGGAGCATGAGTCGTAAGAATGATAAAGAGCCTAAGAAAGAAAGAGAAGACAAAGAAAGGAGATAATTAAGAGTGCCAATCCTAAATTGTTTCGTAAGAGGAATATAGGGTAAGATAGATGGGGAATATTTACATATAAAATTATCATATTATCTATTTAATTATTTTTTAAATATTTTTTAAGAATGGCATATTTGTAATTTTATATAAAAAGAATAAAGAAAATGTTGAATGATGGAAGGATTCAAAATAGTGGGCTAAGAGGAAGAGCTCATCCTTCTACTTCTCATGTCCTTCCTTCAATCTTTCTTACAAAACAAGGTATTTTAACCCCTCTCTATCCTCCCACAAATCTCTCGTACAAAACAAAGCCTTACTATTTAGATGGTTTAGTTTAATCAAATCTATGCAAACACAAAAAGAGGATGTTGAATAACAGATTAATTTTTATCACGTTTTATTTTGGTCATCTAATTCTCACAAAAGTAACGTGTTCACTATCGTTTAAAAATAACAACTGACACCACTATTTATATTTAAATTACAGTAACACTCTATCCTTATATTTTTTTAAATTTAAAATTTCTATTAAAACAACATTTAATTTCTAAAATTCAAACAATATCACAACTATATGGCAAAATTTTATTAAAGTTTTCATTTTTTCAAAAAGAAAAGGATGGTTACTTTAAATTATTTATTGTCTATGGTAGCAATATTTTCTCTTTTAGGAATGCTTACTTATTTTGTACTCTCTTCTAAACTCTCCAGTCTCACTGTTTGACATGTGAATTTCACTGTTCAATTTTAAATTTTACTAATATAGAAGATCATAATATAATCTACATGTATACTATTGAAAGTAAAAAATAGAGTGCATATGAGAGAAGATTCTGTATTCCTCTTTTTCTTTGTATTTAACTTACTCATTTGTCAATCACTTGCAAGCAATTATACTTAACTTTTGAGAGAATCCTAAATTTCCAATTAGCCATTAGTAGAACACAATTAGTTCGAAGCTAGCGATATTTAAGAGGACTAAGAATAAGATATATTTGTAGTAAAATATATACCGTAGCCATAGTAAGAATTGTCGCAACAGGAGATTTCTTGAACCTAAATGGAGGAGCAGAAAATGCCAAGAAAAAGACTAAGGGCCTGTTTGGCATAGCTTTCAAAGATCTTTTGGAGCCCAAAAGTTACTTTTGGGGGTGTTTGGATGAATTGTAAGAAGATCTTTTTTTAATTAAAAGATCTTTTTAATGAAGCATGGACCCATTAGTTTTTCTAGGAAGATCTTCTGTAGCTTTTACTTCAGAAAGTAAAAGTTATCCCAAACGGGTCCTAAGACAATAGAGAGAAGTAATGAGTGTCCCTGAGTTCAATATTCGAACAATCACCAAGCCTGCTAGAGTAAAAAAATATCACCAACAACCAAGCTGTTTTAACTGAAAAATCCCCCGAAGCTATTGGCAAATATGGTTTGTTTATCCTGAAAATGAAACATAAAATAAGTATAAAACCAAAGGCTTTTTATTAAATAAAAAAGTTTAGTTTGATTAAGATTAGGTGATCTTTAAGCGAAATTATATGCCAAATGTGGCAATTGATGCTTTCGGAAAAGAAAAATATGTGGCAGTTGATACAAAAGTGGCCAGTATTTGTTCATTTTTTTTTTTTAAATTTTAACATGGCCATTATGAGAACGTAAACAAGCTCCTAATAAGGGCTCAAACCCCAATAAGTGAGATTAGAAAACTTATTGTAGTTTTTTTTTTTTTTTGAAAAACAAAACCTTAGTGTAGTTTTAGTTCAAAAGAAAAACCTTATTATGGTTCAATATTAAACTATTAGTTACTTTGTTTTCTGATAATACGTATAGGGTTGTTGTGTGGTTTTTTACCACTACAAATAGTTGACCTGCCTAATCCCAAAAAAAGCAACTAGCTAATTAAAAAAGAGATAATTATCCATTATTGTGTAGTCACTCATTCTCAATATTATATTATATTTTATTATGTAGTTTCCTATTCACAAAATTAGGAAACTTAAAGCCACCCTCACCTATATAAAGAGGGCTCAGTCAATAATTTTTCATCTCACAGTTATCTGACAATCACTTCACTATATACTCTCTCTGTAATTCTCTCTCTGCTCTCACCTTGAGACTTAGAGAAACTCTTGTAATTATTCAGAAAATAGTAAAAAACAGTGGACGTAGACTCATCTTTTTTGAGCTGAACCACTATAAAATTCTTGTCTCCTTATTTGCTTTGTTTTATCAATCTTTTTCACAAACAAGCCACATCTTATAATTTTTTAATTTATTGTTGACAAAACCTCCGTCAACAAGAGTCATCGTTAAAAATAAAAACTTTGACTTTTTAGTTCTAGCGAAAAAAAAAAATTGAGTTTCTAATTATATCAAATAAAATATTTAGATAATAAAGATGCATTTAAATTGAGTCTGAATGAGAGATTTGGTAAAAATTACCTGTCAATTTTGATACCGAAAATCTGATTAATGCCAGCTATACAACTTAGGCCGAAGGCTGCCCTTAAAATCAGAGACCAGTTGTATAGATCTGAGTTCTCTAACAGCTCCTTTGCAAACAAAGCACTGCCCAACACGAAAAAACGACTATATATATTAGAAAGAATATTTTATTGCATTAAAAAAAAAAAAACATATAATGTGAGTTATTTACATCGAGCTTACGAGTGTTGCCTTTATTGTATATGGCCTTATGAATCTCAAGCATAAATTACCAAAATGTGCAACTTTATTAAGTAGCGGAGGATCAGATTCAGGAGCATTTGCACATTTATTTGTACATTTTAGTAGTTTGAAATAGAAACACATTTATATTCCACTCAAGATATAAATAAGCATATCACAACTTGAGATTAATATAGACTTGTCTTAAAAAAAAAAAAAAAAAGTAATTTGATATACTTTGATAAATGTTTTTTAGGAAAAAGTTGAAATCAGTGCAATAACGCTTCCACAAAAATAATAATATTAATTAGTTAATTAATTAGCATACGTACCGTGATGAAATCTTGCCTTTGGTGGCTGCTCCATAAAGATTTTGAGCCACTGCGTTGTCTGTACAAACCAGGTGGTACCTTCGGGTGAAATTTCTTGGTTGAACAATATTTTGAAGGACGATACGAGCTAGATTTGATAATTGGTATCTTGGTGTTACGATGAGATGAGGCCTTGATATTATTATTATTATTATTATTATTATTATTATTATGACCCACTGACACAATTGGATTACTCATTCGAAGTGAAAAAGCCAGAAACTGATGAAATTAAACGAGACAATTAAACACGCAAATATCAGAATGAAATATATGGTTCCAAATCCAAGGCCAATAATTCAACCAATTATTTGTTTGGTAATTTCAACTATAATAAAATATTATTTTAGGTTTTCTCTTTGATAAAAATACAAGTGGTGGATATGAGGAGACATTCGATCGTCCAACTCCTTTAAAACAGTCACTTTTTAACTTTTTCCTTTTTTTTTTTTTTCCTTTTTCTTGTTCTTTTTAATTATTTTTTGTTGATATTTAAAAAAACAAAAATCAGTTTTATCTGTAAATGTAGACTCATAACGGAATCCAATGTTCTCTTTTATGTACCTTTCGTTACGTAATACTGATAGTAGAAGTGCCGGTTAGATATGTCAAATGGGTCGTACCGCCGTGATTTATAGGCCCGCTTATGCTTTGTGTCGTGCTTAGTATGGCCCAATAAAATATCGTGTTGTACTCGTGCTGGCCCAAATTTTAAAACTCCAGGTCCGGTACGGCCCACGAGTACAGGCACATCTCGTATCGTGTTTGTATCATACTCGTGCTCGTGTCGTGCTTGTGCTCGTATTGTACTTGTGCTCATGTCGTGCTTATACTCGTGTCGTGTCGTGCTCGTATTTGTGCTTGTAAATGTGTCAGACTCATATCATGTCGAGCATAGTGAGCTCAATGTACAAGCATATCTTTGTATCTGATTTCAATTTACTTATTATATTGTTGTGGTAGTCAATATTTTATGAAGTTCTTAAAAATTATTTAATTATAATATTATATTTTGATTTAAAACAATAACAAAAATATGTAATATACCCATAATTATTTGGAAAAAAATATTCAATTAAAAATCACTAATGCAAACCTATTTTTGAAATAAAGAACAAGAAAAATGAGTTTATTTATAAGCAAAAATAAAAAAGACATAAAACATTTTCAAATATAAATAATATAATAAAAAAAACATAAAATATTTTCAAATATAAATACTATAACAAAATTTTTTAGTGGAAATATTATTTTTTCGTTAAAATAATTTGAATACATCCTAATTAGGTTGATACGTATCCAAATTATTATTATTTATATATTCTCAGAACTTTATTTCGTAAGGAGGTATTTTTTGTTCAAATTATATGAATTAGCATATGTTCTATAAAAGAACAAATCTTTAAAACTTTTAATATCGATTTAGCCAGTTTAGTGTGAGATTCAGAATCAATTTTTATTTAGCACTTGGTCTGTTCTACTAGTAATTATTAGTATTAATTTTTTTTAATATGTAAAATTAGTCATTTAAGTAGATAAAAAAGAATTTGTCATTTAAGTCTTTAAGATTGTTAAAGTAAAAATAAATATTTTTTAAAATACTTTGAGTCGTGCTTTTCATATTTTTTGGGTCGTGTCGTGCTCGTGCCATGCTCATGCCTAAGGTCGTGTCGTGTCGTGCCGTGCCGTGCTAGCCTATAGTGCCCAAAAATTAGAGCCCGGCATAGCTTAATGCCTCGTATCGTGCTTGGTACGTCCCAAAGCCACTTCGTGCTGTGCAGGCTCAACCTAGCAATTAAGCTATTTGCCTGAGGCACCGTCTTGACCAAGGCCCCAAAAGTTTTCCATTTTTGTAATATTACTCCTTTAATAATTTCTTCTTTTTTACATCAAGACTTTAACTGAAAAAAGAAGAAAAAGACTTCCAAAAAAAATAAAAATCAAGAAACTGAATTATTGAACGTGAGAACAATTCATTTCTAGCCATTTTCGTATTTGAAAATTCAAACAAAATCTTTTCTTTGAAGAATTAAATACTCTAAGTTTAAGATATTTTTAAATATTTCCATTACTAATTTTTCCTTTATCTATTTTCATAATTTATCCAACTTAATGTACATGCATTATCTAAAAAATTAGAAAAGTAAAAACTTTTCTTTTTTTTAAAAAAAAATACCATTAACATTCTTCTTTAAAAGAATCTACGAACCAATTTTTTCTTACCCAGAAATAGAAATTCAATTATTCTCAATTTATACAATTTGGGGGGAGAAAAAAAAAAGCAACTCTAGTTTGCAACCCCTGTTCTATTAGAGGCCAACCGAAAAAAAAAGTCATTACAAAAATAGAGATAAAAAAGAACCATTAGAAGAGTTAATTAGATTTGAAGAAATCATTTGGCATTACTTATTTACTTGGTCATAAATTAATTTTCAGGTTATATCTTTCTTTCTTACTTCTTAATTAGGTGTTAATTTCTTGATTACTCTTTCTTTGATTATCTTCATGTTAATTTCTTGATTACTCTTTCTTTGATTATTGTCATGTCTTGTTTGGTTAGCGATAAGTTAATTTCTAAGCCATATCTTTCTTTCATACTTCTTAATTACTTGTTAATTTCTTGATTACTCTTTCTTTAACTATTGTTATGTCTTGAGTTGTTTTGTTTTTATTTCTAAGTAATTAGAACAAATATTCCTAAAGAACGAGAGAAACTTTTAAGTAAAAAAGAAAAACGTTCATAAATAAAAAATTTTGTTTTTAATTTTCAAAAAGGCCCCCTTCGGAGGAAGCACGATTCGCCTAAGACCGATCAAAATCACTTGAGTCGGCCCTGATGAGGAAAAGCGAAATAAAAGACAGCAAGTAGAATTATTATCAATTAATCATCAAGTACAAGCTAGTTGGCATTAGACACAACAGTGTATATATATAGTACGTACTTGACTTAATTTATTTGACTTATTTATTGATGATCATGGTTCGTTTAGGCTAGCTAGCTAATAAACGATGATCACCAATATTACATAGCTAGACGAAGCATGCATACAAAGATGGATCCAACATTCATTTTTGCTGATTTAATTTAATCGCAGACTCCAGTTTGAGAAAACTTGCTAGGTTTTCGGCATACGCATCCTCCAGTGCAGGTTTTACTGGTTGAGCAAATTCCACCACACTTGTCACCTAGACCACCAACAACACCAACCCCTTCTAATAATATGTTTGACAGCGGATTTTCAACATCTGAAAGCAATTGATCATCGTTGATGCCTCGACCTGCAAAAGCAGAATACGAAAACAATGAAACCAGAATAGTTAGCACCAACAAGACTTGTTTCTTATTATTACTCTCCATATATATATATAGATAGATATAGATATAGATATAGATATACACTAGATTTCTCTCTCTCTCTCTTCCTCTTACTCTCCTACGTACTTAAATATCACTCACTCATTATTGTGTTCTGGCTCTTGTGTCCTTTATATAGCGCTGGGTTGCATCACCAAGGTTCACGGGGTTAAGAAACTTTAGATAAAAGATAATATACTTATAATAATAAATTTAATAGGCTCCTTATAAGCTTTGCGGGTGTCGGTATCATGCATGAACACATGGGGCATTAGTTAACTTTTGTATATTCGATTTTCGAATATAATAAGTTTAAAAAGAGATCTTGGTGTTGATATCCTTGTTATGCACTAATAATTTTATATAAAAGCATGCACGATTTATTTATTATGCCATGTGAAACCTGCTTCTTTTTTTTTTTTGGTAATGCCACGTGAAACCTGCTTAGTGTAATTTTTAATTGGACTTACCAAAAACATACCAATAAGGATACATATACCATATATATACGTCTATATATTATAAATACAAAGATACAACTTGGCTTTTGCATTTTGGGAAAGTTGCATGAGAAGCATTATTTTAACAAATTTTGACGAAAAACTCTATATATGTTTGGAAATATCATGGGAGTCTTTAAAATTAAATTTTATTTGTCATTAAACACCTTGTGTTTAGCCTACTTATAAAATTAGCCCTTCAATGTTGTCATCTAAATTGGGGAAGATAAACTTACAAAGACAAAAAAGTCCTTTGATTAAAAATAATGGTTATCCTTTATCATGTCGAAACAATATCATTGTACTAAAAATATAAAAATAGAACTTCAAAAATAAAATGTCCAAATAAATTGAAAAAACAAAAGTAACAAATAAATATTCCAGATTTGGTCATTTGGCTATATTCCATGATGATGAATCTGCATGAATATCAAACATATTTAGCCCAATTTTTAATTGAATTTACCCCAAAAGAGGCCAAAAAATATAAATTACTATGCTATTAGTTGGGTTAAATTTTGATGACGAAATTTTTTTAAGGGAATTAGAATTGTAATATCCAAAATTTTGTGACATCAAAATTAGGATTTTTATTAGTTATTAATATTATTTTTGGATTTAAGAGTGATAAAAAAAATAGAAAGTCTTAGTAGTAAGGGCAGAAATATTTGAATTTAAGTAAAAATTAAATTATTTTGAAAGTAAAATAGTCTGATCACTTACTAAGGCCAATAATAATAGTTATAGAATCCTTAATCAAGTCCATGCATTATTATTGCCATCACATGAGTACTACGTATGACATATAAGTTCATATATATGAAGTTTAAATAATAACCTCGATTCACTGCTTTCTAGTCCAATTAAATCCAAAAACATAAATAACACCAAGTCTTTATCTAAACTCCAAGTATTACGAGAAAACAACTATTCGCCAAGTGCCTCACAGTACACCTGATGAGTACCAAGATCACGTTGAACACCAATTGAAGAGGAAAGAAGGCGGCGTGAGCATGAAAACCCATTACGAATCTAATTACCTTTTTCGAATACTTTCTTTTTAAATAAAAAAGAAATACACGCATGGACCACAGGGATGGGGGTTATGCGTGATAGAATCCCCAAATATAATAATGGATACGGTAGCTGTAATAATAATAATAATAATAATAATAATAATAATAAACCATTGAGCCAACAGTTTGCTGGAGATTTCTACTGTACATATCACTACAACCTTTTTGATGGCCATTGAATCTCAAGTTGATGGCTTAAATGAGAAGAGGGGCACAAAACTTATTATGTGTCAAACCACATATGACTTTTTTTAATGACATAAGATTATTACCTTTTGTTAAAATTAAAATTATAAAAAAAAAAAAAGAGGAAAGAGAAAGAAAGAAAGAACATCTTTCTCCTATCTGCAATCAACCCAGCCATCAAGTTATTCCAGGGCATCACCAAGCTTGCGATTCGTCAAGAGGAAGACCGCGACTGCCATAGATGTGGTCTACGCTTTGAAGAGGCAAGGAAGGACTCTCTACGATTTCGGTTATCAAGTTTTCTTTGATTTTCTCTAGTATGGCAGTTAATAGCTGAGTAATAGTCTCAGATCTTGGCTCTAGATTTGAAGTTTATATTTTTTTTTTTTTGTTGCCAGTATGGTGTTCTTGTAATCCACATTATAACAATATGAGCTAATACAAATTGGTATTTTTTTTAAAAAAAAAAAAAAAGAAAGTCCATCAAGCTATTTCATCCACCAAAATGTTGAATCCAGCAATAAATTGATGTCTCTTTGCCTCCTTTATCTTCCATTTTTCTTGCAGCTTCTTCTTCTTCTTCTTCTTCTTCTTCTTCTTCTTATTTGCCTCAGGAATTTGTCAATTTTTATTTATGTTGCCTGGTATTTTGGGTTTCTTTAGAAGTCCTTGTATTTTTTTTTCCCTAAAATGTATATTGTTAGAAAGTTCTTCTTGGTTGTTTCGGCTTTTTCTTCCATGGAAATTTCTTACGGATTCATTGCTATTGTGTTGTTGTTCTTAGTGAGATTCGCTATTGCAGGCTGATTTTATTATTTTATTTTTTCCGTTTGTGATCCATTTTCCCAAAAATTATTTTCCATATTTTTGCAACTCTTTCAATGGAAACCTAGAGGAAGATGAGCAATTATTCGTAGATTGAAAGTGACGGTGACTGAAGTCGGAGTAACTGAGATCAAAATTCAAAAAGGAGAAAAAAAATAATGAAAAGGTGATTGAGGAAGAAAATAAAGAGAAATTAGGACAAATATGCACGAAAATATGCTTATTTTGGGGCATATACTAATTTTAAAAAACCTCTGTAAAGTATGCATGATGACCAAAATGCCCTTAAAAATACTATCCCAAATTTGACAGCATTTCCCTCAGACCGACCGTCACTCTTCAACGCCATGCCTCACCCCCTTTACTTCTTCGTCTTCTTCTCTCTAATTGTACGGATTCGCAAGGTACAGCCATGGTGACCAATTCTAGATCCCGGCAAAACCTCGAGGCTAGGTCGTGACTCAAATTTTGACAGGTTCGTGACCTGTCCTTCTTCGTCTTCTTCTCTCCGATTATACGGACTCACAAAGTAAAGCCATGGCGACTAATTCCAGATCCCGGCAGAACCTTGAGGGTAGGTCGTGACTTAAATTTTGATAGGTTCATAACTTAGATTTCGACAGTTTTTTACAAATACTCGATGGATTTTGACGCAAGTATTTCGATGAGTTTCGACATGATTTTGATAGATTTCAATGTGAATATTTCGATGGATTTTGACGAGATATTTCGACGAATTTCGATAGAATTTCGACGGCTTTCAATTTCGATAGATGTTAGATGACGTTCGATCGGATTTCAGCGATTTTTGACGGGTTTCAATTTCGACAAGTTTCGACAAGAGGAATTCGACGGTATTCGATAGAGATTTCGACGACCCTCTAATGTTTTTGACGCTGTTTTAGCTAGATTCAATCTTGTCGTCTCCGGCCCTGATACCCATAATATTGCAGACTATGAAGATATATGACATTTTTTCTTTCTATCTTTCTTTTTTTTTTTAAGCAGACTTGAGGTAATGGCTATTTTGATAATATGAAGTTAGATTTGTTCAAATGAGTTGATGATTTAGGAACCCAATTAAATTATACTTGTGTAAATAATACATAACTGGTTGTTCTTTCTTTTTTTGTTGTTTTTTTTTTTAAATAAAGAAGATAGACGAGGTTAGTTCTGGAGGCATAAAGGTATGTAAAATTATTGGGGGTAGTTTGGACTTTTGTAGTAGTACATGCATATTTTACAAAGAATTATTAAGAGGAGCATATGCCTCAAATTTGCTATCTTATCATGCATATTTTACCTAATTTCTCAATATAAATGATCTTTCAACAAATGAGGAAGAAGACTAGGCAATAATTCGCTGCATCCCAGCTTACTTGTTCATTGTACGTTGTGGGACCTGTTAAATGGTACAATTGATTATGGGTCATGGATGATAATATTGTAATTCTAATTATCTAACACGTGGTGCTAGATTACCTATCACAAACTTATTTATTGATAACTAATTATTATTATGCTTTAGCTAATCTTTGTAGAAAAGGTGCCCCGAGCAATGTTCTAATTTTTATTACAATTATGAATATTTATTATTGAAGTTTATATTGCATTTATGCATATTTAGTATTAATTATGAATTAGCAATCAAAATTTGACATCTCTATAATAAAATAACAATTAAAGAGTTAATAGTTAATTTAGTTTTATAATCTATAATATCATAAATGGGTGGCTCTATTGCCACACCCTCTCTCCCTACTCTTTTTTTTTAAATATATTTTAAATAAATACCAATTTATTAATTTCTCTCTATTATCTTTAATTCTAAAACAATCCTTAACAATTATAATTAATAAAAGTTACTCTCTCTACCCACTAATATTTAAATTTCTTCATGTTATCCTCTAATTCTGCTTCATTATAATTTTTTTATATCGATCGAAAACTGCAATCAACTTATAGATATTAGAAGTGTGTCAACTAAATTATTTTGATTATTCCTTAGATTAATTCGTACACTTGATGATTCTTATGGTCCATCTATTCCACTATCATTAGAACATAATAATTTTTTTTGAAGGAACCAAAACATAATAATTTAATACCATGAAAAGATGAAATATAATCTAACTTATATATGCAAATGCGATAGATATCCCTTTTTATCTTTTCTTTATATGTTCTATCGGCAAATTAAGACTACATTTTTTTTTTGTGTTTTTTTTTTTGTGATCAATTCTTTCAGATGCGATAATAGACTTTCTGAGAATAATTAATCTTCTCCGATTCATATGATTTTTTTTTTTTTTTTGGCAAATGTTTTGTCAAATATATATATATGGGTTTGGTTTAAATGGTTACAACAATAACAATATTCATTGATGACAAAGTAGATTGGCTCAAGTGGTAAGAGTACCAACTACTTGAGATCTCGGTCCTAGATTCGAGTCACACCAGGGGTAGACGTGAAAATCTATGATCTCTAATGGGATAGGATAGGGATTGGGGGGTAGGCGTGGAAACCTATGATCTGTAATAGGGTAGAGTGGAGATTGGGTTATAGTAGATATTTTTTTGGATTGTAATAAATAGAGGTCATTAATTAAGCCTCACTTTTTTATTTAAAAAAAATAATATTCATTGAGAACAAACATGGGATAACAATAGACCCATCCATTATAAATAAAGGATTGAATTTATTGAGAATTTATGGTCTTTTTTTACCTTTTTAGGAGAAAAGGTGTAAGTGGATTTCCCTTTTTTAAATTTTATAGTTTAATGACCTTTTTTTATAACTAAATGACCATTTGTTAGATAGAAAGTTCTGAATTTCCTTTTTGGCCCTTCTTTAGTCTCCTATTCTTTGGGGATTTGCAATTCACGTTGTCTCTCATCTATCTCTCTATTATCATGATCTCTCTATTTTTTCTATAGAACAACTTTAATGGAGTTTTAGATTGGTTCTTCTCTGGCATTTCCAGCGAGATCGTGTCTCCTTC
>JXTC01000022.1:645189-786615 GCA_002914845.1 Trema orientale
GTAGTTACAACATTATGTTCACATATACCTCCCTCCTCTTTGCACTAATTTACTTCCATCTTGAAGATGAAATGCTTTCAAGGATAAACCTGTACTCCAGCAACATAAGTTGCTTCGACCGATGCAGATCCCTCCGATGCAAAGTTATCCCACGAATCAGTTGAAAGAACAACGAAATCGGCTAGTTTTCCAGGTGATATAGATCCAACATCACTGTCAAGAAAGCATGCACGAGCAGCTGAAATGGTGTACCTGCCATGAAATGTAAAACTTTCCATCACAAGGATAATAACAATGCAGAAAAAGGTTCAGTTTAAATATGAAAAAGTAATTGTTATCAGAATAAGACCAATCGACAATGGGCAAATATGGAAACAATTGGAACATCATTTAATCATCAAACCAACTTTCCTAAATTATTTGATCTGGCTGGACACCATCCCCAAGATTCCTTGTAAGAAAACTAAATCGACCTGTGTAATAGCAACAAATAATTCGAACTTTCTATTTTCTATTATCTATGGCAGTAGTCATAAGACATGGTATTCCAACAGTATACAAAATCAAAAGACCAAATATTTTGATTTAACTTACGCCTTTAATGCATCATGCACTGAAATACTTTCCCAGGGATTCCATGCATTTTCCCAGGCAGGCGATATTCTTTTCATTGCTGTTCTGATACCAAATAAAGGATTTATGTTTGCAACCTATGAAAAATTGTTTTGGGTGGTGAGTATTAATCAACTATAAGCACATACTCGAGAGAGGGAGAGAGGAGAGAGAGGAGGGAGAGAATAGCTGCTAATCCCCTAATGAGCATAAAGGTAAGAAAAAATCAATTAGGATCATTAAACTTACAGGCCAGTCAGAACCAAATGCTAACTGAGCATTGCTATTTAAGAGTGACCGAAACAAATAAGAACCCTTTTGAGCCCTATCAAACCCAAGCTTTTTAGTGGCAGATTCCAAATCATCCAATAGGTGCTCTGGCTGTTGACAATTGGGATATAATAATCTCACGAAAAAAAAACAAAAAAACAAAACAAAACAAAAAAAACAAAAACAAAAACAAAAACAAGACAAAACAAAACCAAAAAAAAACCTCTTTGAGAAACAAGACAGAAAACATAAATACAAGTTGCATCATATAAATTCAGAAGTTTAACCAACTATAAGCCTAAATAAAGCAAATATGGAGAAAGGAAGTCATTCCCAGTGTATCATCCTAAACATAAAGTAAACATAAAAGTAATATAAAAGATGTGAACTAATCAGTGACGCTACTAGGCATACATGGGTATGTCTCCCTATTATATGCTTAGGCACACATATCTATTCCCCGACAACCCAAATATTTAATGTTGTCCTGTATGTTTATAGTAACTTTAAATATAACCCTATGCTATTAGAGCTATTAGAGTACTGATGAGGAATATGAATGTGATAAATTAGGAATCTATACAGTTATTATTAATTAAGATATTTTAGGATTATTATTATTCTGTTCGATTTAACTTTTAGGTTTTATTTAGTTTTGAGTAACTAGTTTAATGCTTTCCTTTTATGATTGTTTTTAGAACTAATTAGTTTCCTATTTTTGTTTAAAAGCTTATCCATAAATAAGCTCTTCTATATTCATTATTTTGAAAACTTGCTTAATGATATACAACTATTTGGAGATTCTCTCTAGTATTCCTATTCTCTCTAAAGTTCTTTCTCTTCTTCTCTAAATTTGTCTCTTCTTCTTCCTAAATCTCTCTTTCTCTTCTTCCTCTTCTCTCTTCTAAATTCTCACTCTTGATCTACATAAGTACAACACAAACCTTTGATTTAAAAAAAAAATTTAAAAAAAAAAAAAAACCTGTACTGAAGCAATAATCCCTAGTTCCCCAAACCGGTTGGCTGCCCCAGGTGCAAGATGCTGGGCATGCTCAATCTGAAAGTTAACTCCAATAAGGGTAGGAAAAAATATCAATATTAAAACTTTGCAATAGTTAATCGCCACTTGCAACTTTGAATTATGCCGATGAATCTTACCCGGAATCTTCGATCCCTAATTCCGTTCTTAGAAATCACTGATTCATACATATTGAGGATCCAGTCATTTGCTCTATCACCTATAGCATGAATGGCAACCTGAAAGAAGTGATATTATTGTGAGATAATCCTCATCACATCAAGGCAGTCTAAAACTAAGAAAAGACCAGACCTGGAGTCCATAGTTATCTGCTGCAAAAGTCAAGTTGAAAAGCTTTTCATAATCTGTCAATTGTAACCCATAATTTTGAGGCTCATCAACATATGGCTACAAAAGTTAACATAAATCCTCATTGAAGTTATTTAATGACGGGGTAAGATATTTAATAAAACAAAACAAATAAATAAGTAATTAAAAACTCAAATATTGTTCTCTTGAGCAGAGGCTCAACAGATAGCAATACAGCACAGGTGAAAGGCAATGTGTAATCAAAATATGTTTGGTAAGGCTTTAGTTCAGGTCTCTTTTTCCTTTCTTCCTTATTTTGTTGGCTTTTTTTCTCTTGTTGTTTTCTCCTTGATCAATAAAGTTTGGGTTTTTTATCAAAAAAAGAAAAATGTTTGGTAAGGCTAAGGAATCCTCAAGTATTATTGTTCTTACCTCATGAAACAATGCACTATTAGAACCTAAAGACCCATCAGCAAAAGCTTTGACACCACCCAAGTATATCCATTTGCTTACGGCATGACCCACTTTGTTAACAACATCCTGAAAGTGGAAATGACAACTTGACAAAAATTAAAAAAAAAAACGTCATAGTGAAGGGGATTCATCCCTTAACAGTGGCAAAAAAAATCGCCTCTAATTTTGAACAAAACTTAGTGAAGAGGTGGACTAGGTGCATAAGTGTACTTAAATGTATACTGCATATACATTAGGTATGCACAGGAATCCTATAAGTTTCAACTATACTTGGAATTCTGCATTATAAGTAAAGGAACTTAAACTTACAAGTTCGTAAAAAGTGAAACAGGAAAAAGCAGTTAATACAGGTTACAAACTTCACAATCAAAACCATCAGTCCAAAGAGGCCATTAATTTGACAGGACAAAGCATTAATTAGTATAAAAGACATGTTGCCTAACCAAGTCAACATCATCCAGTTTTCAAACATTTGTTCTCTAGGAAATAGCCTTGAAGCACATGATAATTATTTAGTAGCTAATTTTGATAGAAGGGATCAAGAAAAAGAAAAAATAAAAATAAAAAATATGGTAACCATAAGACAGTTATTAATTTAATGATACAAAATAAAACACAAATAATTAAGTGAAAATCACATCAGCAAAAGCAGCATCGTATAACATACAAGTAAACGTGACCAAGTCTCTAACGGAAAAAATAAGCAAACCCTGATCCTCATTTTCCCTGAAGAATCAGCCCATTGATAAACATCTGTAGAAAACAAGGAAAAAGTATATTTAGTAAATGATGGTTCAAAGGGTACAACATCTGTGCTGTAGAACTCCAATCAAAGACAGGAAAATTTGAACTCTAAATGTATTGGGTAGATTAAATATTCCATTGAAAAAATGGATGAAACAGATGAACAATAAATGCATTTAACATCTAATATTGTAACGTGCATGTCTGTGTATGTGTGTGTTTGGGTTGAGCTTGAGTGTGCATGTTCAAGTATGTGTTCTATGTACTTCTGTTTCATTGGTCTGCTGATGTAATTAAAAAAACCGGCACTCCTTCAAATTGTGTTTGTAATGGTCCTCCTATGTCTCTCTGTACTCTGATTTTATCTCTTTTTACTCTAATAATTTTGTGTCCCTCTAAAGTTTTGTTGACATTGTTTATTATAACCATTGTAAATGGCTGTTGTTTGTTTAAGCGAAATTGATTGAACCTTCTCTTTTATTTAGATTCATTTTATTTCTAAAATGGTCTTAAAAATAAGGTCTCGTATAAATCCAATCCAACTATTGCTTTTGTAAATGTTAACTGTTAACGTTCATTCATTCTTTTTTTATGAGAAAGAAAAAAATTTATTAAAAAACAAAAACTGGAACACAAAAATAAGGGGAGAGAAGATATCCTCAATGATAAAAGCACAAAAAGCTAAACAGCGAAAACAGACCAAACACCACTAAATAGTGCTCTTATAATTGAGTAATTAAAGAAATGTTATTTATTCTTTCCAACAATCAAGAAGTATCCGGAATAAAAGAAGTACATTTAAGAAACCAAATAAACTTGATTGAAAAAAAAAAAAAGACTGTAGAAAAACCAAAGGCAATTTTTTTTCAAATAATAATAATAATAATAATAACCTGAAAAATCTTCCCAGGGAAGATTCACAGAGGATCCAGGTAAATATCTCCCAAAGTCAACAACTGTTGTAACACCCCTCATCAAGGCAAGATTGCTTGCTCTTTGCAAAGCTTCCCTTCTTTCATCAACGGATAGCTCTGGAATAAATGGGATAAGAAGATTCATTGCAGAATCAATCAGCAATCCAGTTGGTACTGCATAATGTCAACAACAAATTAGAAGTTATTGCCACAATGTTTCAAATAAAAGACCTACAAACTAATATAGCCCGTTGGAATTATTTTTGCATTCATGTAAAAAGACCTATAAACTAATATAGATGTTGGAATTACTTTTGCTACCGACAACCACTACAAATACATATACGAAATTACCTAAAATTACAGACATAACAGACTATAAATCAACTGTGAACAAGTCAAAAAGTCCAGACACCTAAAGCAAGACAATCAAAGAGGAGATATTTGTGTCTAAAAGACATGCTACAAGCCTTAGTTTAGAGCAGCACGGAATATGAGTATTAAGTCATATGCTTATAAAATGCCGTAACTAATCCAATAATGACTAAGGAAATTTGAAGATCAACTAAACTACTAACCGACTTTGGATAAAATGAATGTACTAGTTGCAACAGTTGAACTCATCTAACCGCAATAAATTTGGAATTTGGACTATTGAGAAAGCAGCTAAAAAAATTTAAAAAAAATTAAAATTTAAAAAGAAATAATTAAGAAAGAACACCAGAATCAAATTTAAAGAATTTTTAATGTCAAATGTTTTCTTGGTGGAACTTTGATGCTTTTGTCATATTAATGGTTCCTCCACTAAGAGACCAAAGGTTCTTAATCAGGAATTAAATCCTAGTAGTCAAGAGTCCCTCCCAATCACAACTATCAAAAACAACGATATGATAGGATTAGGTTGTTGGAGTCATATTAAAGGCTCGTGTAACCTCTAAAGGCCGGGTTTTTGCATGACTGCAAGCAGTTAATTAGCGTTAGTACCTTTGACGTCATGGAAAGGGTAAAATCTCATTTTCTCTTTGGCCTTTGTGGTCTGTGATGGCCAGAAGTGAAACAGAAAATTTGGTCGTTTCTTCTTGAATTGCAAAGTGGTTTTCCAGATTTGGAGCAATCAGATTAGCGAGCTAAATTTTGTTCCTTGAAATTCAAAGTAGCATAGAGCATTTTATGGTGAAATTTTCAATAGGACAAAGAGAGGATTTTGTGGAACTGAGGTTGTCAGGTTGTTTGGACAATTTTTATTTCATAATTTCTATTGTCTTAGAGGGAGAAAAAAGAAAGCATTTAAGACGTGTATGAAATCAAGCATTACCTCCAGAGGCTGTTTTCATAATGGTTCCCCCATCTGGATCTTCAGATGAATTAGTAATCCCAGCCAACTTTAATGCCACTGAATTTGCCAAGCCCATATGGCCATCCATTCTTGATAACCAAACCTGCACATTCGGATATTTTAAGAAAATAGTCTGCTTCTGTGATCAAAATCTAAGAACCAAAAACATATTTCTTACCCAAAAAAAATTAAAATAAATAAGCAACAGAATCTATTAGAATATGCCTTACAGGATTATGAGGTGTGCTATCATCAATCCAAGAAGCCATTGGCAAATCTCCTCCCCAAAGATCATTGTTCCAACCGCCACCCAAAATCCAGGAACCTGGTGTTCTATCTGAAAATATTTTGCTGAAATCTTAAGTATTATGCAAATCGCAACTTAAGATTTCATTTGTTGGAACAAGCCCTCAATAATCCTCCACATAATTGCAGTTCTAAAGAACAAGTTGATCAACAAGCAATTTGAAGAAGAGTTGTATACTATCTCAAATAATCTAACTTCAAACCCTGAGCTTTATAATATTTGCATGTCTATGATAAAACATTATTTTAGTTTCAGCTATAAATGAACTTTTCGAATCATTGATGCTAAAAGGCACTACTTTCAATGGATAGCAGCTAGAATTTCTAATGTATTTAACTCATTGAAATCTTTTTGACAAATATGATACTAACATCAAGAAACAGTAAAGACACACACTTCCGTTGCACCCTTCTCTTACTTAAACGAGAAATCGAACTTTTACATGCCAACAACATTCTAATGTACAAATTTTTAATTGAAAGCTGGGGATAACCCTTGAAATTGACTTGTACTTACTTTCCACTGCTTCTTTAACCCTTCTCACAAACTCGTCCTTTTTATTTATCCCTCGTAGTTTCAACTGCATCAGCTATTTCCAGAGGAATTATTCACAACTTTATTATTACCATAAACACTTACATGACAATAGATGTTCATCAAATTTACAGAAAAATCAGAATAACTTATATGATTCCACCTTTATAAGCACAGGCCCGAAGAAAGCAGAAGAAAAGCTTAGAAGGTGAATCAAACATCCTGCATTTTGATGTTTTAGAATCTTTAAATAAATAATCTCTTTTGGCGCTTCCAAGAGGGTGTTTCATAAGCGATCTTGCTTAACTAAGTAACTAACTAGTGAAGTTGACACCTAAACTAACATTGACAGGTGCGAGTGACACATTTGTTCTGGCTTACTGGCAAACAACACAGTAAATTCTTATCCAAAAAAAAAAAAAAAAAAAAAAAAAAGAAAAATACAACTTGAATATGGTTTTGTGAGCCACCTCTATAACACCTTTCAGAACCATCATTAATCACAGAAACCAAACATCTACCACATTTAATTATACTCCATCTGAAAAAGAAGCTTAACTAGACATCATCTAATTATCAAGTGTTACATCTTTTAAAAAAAAAAAAAAAAAAAAAAAAAACAAAGCAACTATATAGACGCATACTGCTCTAAAAGAAGCGAAAAAAAAAAATGAAAGCACATACACTCGGAACAGAATGAACATAGAAAGGGAACTTGAGCCAACCTGTAGTCCACCAAAAATTAAGTGGAGATGGGAATCAATAAATCCAGGTACCACAATTTTACCCTTGATATTTAACTCTTTAGTCCCATAACCCACCACCTCCTGCATTACATAAACAACCACGCATAAGACAACGATGATGATTTTTCACTTTTTAACACATTTCAAATTGGCCTCTCATACCCACCCAATAACTAATTTTTCTAGGTCCACTTAAAACTTAAATTTAATTAATTAAAACAAAACTGAATACACAAAGAGACGAAGAAAAATAATAATAATTTCTTATAAACTTGAGTGAGAACCTGCAGAGTTCACAAACTAGAAACTGGAGTTCCATAATCACAATTAATTGATAAATACACATACACTAAGGTTACTCTTACTAGTCAGGCAAACAAGCAAGTGAAATTGGGGAACCTTGAGAGAGGAGTAGTTGCCAACTCGGAGAATTGTTCCATGGCGGACAGCGATGGAATCGGCGAAAGGAAGAGAATCGTCGCTGGTGAACACGAGGGCATTGGTGACCACCAAGTCGGCCACCATGGGAGACCACCTCCATTGGAACCAAGCCACGAGGATGGCGACGACCAGAGCGAGCGAGGCCGAAACCAAAACAGCCTTCATATGGAGTGTTGGGCTATGCCCCTGGTTCCTGCTTTCACTCTAGCCTAAGTAGGCCCCTCTCTCTCCGAACACACGTTACGTGGCACAGCCACTTCAGTGTTCACCACAAAGAAATTCAAGGGCAATAGCGTAAACTAATATTTACAAAAATAATTTCTTTTCTCTTTTTTTTTTTAGAAAGGAGAAAATCAATTTCATTGAATAATTTATCGTTAAAATTTTAAATTCAAACTGTTCATCGATTCAATTTTGAATTTCCTCACTCGCTCGTCACTCCTTCATTAATTCTCGTTTATAACTGCTGGACTGATTTCTTTCCTTTCTGTTTTCTTGCGTTATATCATGTCCACGAATTATATAAATTCCTCGTGAGCAAGTCATGCTATCAGGGTTTGATGGGAATCAAGATTCACAATGTTACCAGAGATTTTGTCAACGAAAAAGATAATGGAATAAGGAGAGTAAATTCGACCAAATTACATGTAAATTATAGTGTTGGAGAAAATATGTGTTATACCAAAAAACTGGTAGGTATAACACGAGAATGTTGATGGAGATTAAAACGACAATAAATATTAGGAAATGATACTAAATTTAAAGTGGTTCAGCCACACAATTTTATTAGCCTATGTCTACTATAGTCAGTTTTATTGAGAGATGGGACAGAATATAAATCTGAATATATGAAACCTAAACAATGGCTTGTTTAGAGAGAAAAGAGAGATGATCTGAGTATTTAGTGTTCAGTATAAGAAACTGAATATCCCATATTCACTGTTTTGGGATGTATTTATAGGGGATGATGAGTCATATTTCTGGAATATTGTAGTGGTGGTGAGTCACTTTCTCGACATACTGTAATAGAGTGGGTGATAGTGATTGAGAATAGATCGAATAAGTCAGGAGTTGTTGGAAATAGATTGTCGTGTGCTCAATTAGTGGGTATATTGCATGTAATTGTAGCCATAACATTTTGTAAAGTGAGCAGTTGTTATATCTGTCAGAAAATGGTGTTTTACACCAATGTCATGAACAATTTTGGAGCACATAATTGAGTAGGACCCTCTTAGTGGTTTTGATGGGTCATTGATTGTTGATATACTCGACGAGTACTTCAAAATTATATACTCATATGCTCAAAATGGACTTTGGGTGAATGAAAAATTGATACCCAAAGTAGAGTCATTAGTATTGAAAAATGTTATGAATAGTGTTTGAAACAAAAAAAAAAAATCCCGCATCGGTTAGGAATGAAAATTTCTGATTTTTGAAAGCTATATAAAGAAGCTTAGGTTCTTCATATTATTTACACCTTAAAAAGTAATCTATTCACTTCTCTAAATTCTCTTCCCCTCCTCTAGTTCATGTTTTGAGTTCTTAGTTCAAGAATTCAAAGAACAAAGGAGAAATCGTCCGAAGTAGAAGCTTAGTGCTTAGCTTGTTACTTCAGATAACCGTTGCATCCTGGAAGACGGACGCCTAGCGATCTACACTACGGGAGGAGATGAATCTGTTTTACGGAAACTGTGTGACACACAAGCCTCAGTTTTACTACTCCGGTTTGCATTTCTTTTCTCTTATTTAATTATAGCTTTAGTATAGTTGCTTTAGTTATAATTATTTTGTTTATAATTTAATTATTTAATTCTATTATTATATTATTGTTAATTATTATATTATTGTTAATATAATAATGTTGTAATTAGGTTAATTATTTAATTTCTAAATATTTTTCCAGTTTTGTTCTACAAGCTTAAAACAGAATATTTTTGATATGGATGGTCGGGGAAAAGGAAAAAAAAAATTGGAAATTATATATTAGTATTATATTATAGACTGGTTGGAAAGTCGGGAAAAATTTTTTTTTTTGAAATTAAATTTGGAATTATGTTNACTTCTTGTGGCCAGTGCTAAGATGCCTGTTGTATATAACCTAGCGGCGCCGGTTTCGGTTCCTTTGAGCCATGCTGAAAAACTGGAGAAATTCAATAGTTTGAATTTCAAGAGGTGGCAATAGAAGATGTTATTCAATCTGACCATTTTGAATCTCGTGAGAATCTTGACTTAGGATGCTCCATCGCTCAATGAGGATAAGCAAGATATCCAAGTAGTCAATGCGATTGATGCTTGGAAGCACTCAGAATTCTTATATCGAAACTATTTGATGAATAGTTTATCTGATTCTCTTTACAGTGTATACCAAGTAAAGAGGACGACCAAAGAATTATGCGAGTTACTAGACCAAAAATATAAGACGAAGGATACTGTGTCCAGGAAATTTATTGTTGGCCACTTTCTTGATTATAAGATGGTGGACACCAAACCTGTGATCAGTCAAGTACAAGAAATCCAAGTGATTTTATCCGAGATTCATGCCAAGGGTATGGTAGTAAGTGAAAACTTTCAATTAGCTACTGTTATTGAAAAGTTACCTTATGCATGGCATGATTTCAAAAACTACCTGAAGCACAAGCGAAAGGAAATTAGCATGGAAGATTTGATTATTAGACTTTGAATTGAAGAAGACGACAAAAGATTTGAGAAAAGAGGGCTCATTTCAATTAGGGCTAAGGCAAATGTGGTGAACATGGCCAGAGTTCTAGGAAGAACAAATCTATCAAATGGGCTAAGATGGGACCTAAAGAATAAATCTCCAAGAAGTCAAAATTTCAAGGTAAATGCTTCAATTGTAGCAAAATGGGTCATAAGTCTGTGGACTGTAGGCTGCCGAAGAAGAAGAACCACAAGGTAAACATGACAGATGGCATCACTGAAGATGTATCTGATATAAGCCTCTCAGCAGTGGTTTCAAAAGTGAACTTAGTTGGATCTAACCCAAGAGAATAGTGGATTGACACCAGTGCTACAAGGCACGTATGCTCAGATAAGGAGATGTTCACTTTCTTCGAACCAATTAATGGGGACAAGCTATACATGGGAAACTCCGCCACATCTGAGATCAAGGGTTAAGCAAAGTGATCCTGAAGACGACGTCTGGGAAAGATCTGACTCTCAACAGTGTTCTGTTTGTGCCAGAAATCCGAAAGAACTTAGTGTCCAGTTCGTTGTTTAGCAAGCATAGATTTCGTATGGTGTTTGAGTCAGATATGATTGTTTTGTCCAAAAATAGAATGTTTTTGGAAAGTGGATATGTAAATAATGGGCTATTCAAGCTCAATGTAATGGTTGTTAAGTCGATTATTAATAAAGTTAATAACTCTTTTGCTTACTTGCTTGAGTCTTCCAATTTGTGGCATAATAGATTAGGACTTGTTAATTATGATACCTTGCGTAGGTTAATTAACTTGAATCATATACTCACTTTTCATATTGATTCCAAACATAAGTGTGAAACTTATGTTGAGGCAAAAATGATAAGGTCATCGTTCCAAACGATTGAAAGGAACACGAAACCTCATGATTTAATTCATAGTGATATTTGTAATTTTAAAACGATAAAAACAAGAGGTGGCAATAAGTATTTTATTACTTTGGTCGATGATAATACAAAATACTGTTATGTATATCTGCTAAAAAGCAAGGACGAAGCTATAGAGAAATTTATTCTCTATAAGAATGAGGTTAAAAATCAACTTAATAAGAAGATTAAAGTGATTAGAAGTGACTGTGGAGGAGAGTATGAATTACCTTTTGGTGAGTTCTGTGCACAACACAGAATAATGCATGAGGTCACTCCGTCTCATTCACCTCAGTCAAATAGTATTACTGAGCGGAAAAATTGTACCTTAAAAGAGATGATGAATGCAATGCTGCTAAATTTTGGGTTGTCTCAGAACATGTGGGGGGAAGCTATATTGACTAGCAATTACCTTTTAAATAAAGTACCCCGAAAGAAGGAGGAGAAAACCTCGTATGAATTATGGAAAGGAGTAAAACATTCCTATAAATACTTACGAATATGGGGATGTCTTACCAAAGTAGTGGTACCTATACCTAAGAAGGTAAAAATAGGACCAAAAACGGTTGACTGCATTTTTATCAGATATGCACAAAAGAGTAGTGCTTATTGGTTTCTTGTGTATGAGTCACAAATCTCAGACATACATAAAAACACAATAATGGAATCTAGAAATGCATCGTTCTTTGAATATATATTTCCATATAGATCCAAAGAAGAGTCAAGTTCGTTCAAACAAACATATGAGACTGCTACTGAGAGCAGTCAGGACCAACAATATAATGAGAATGTTGAGGAAGAGCCTCAACGTAGCAAAAGAGCTAGGACAGAAAAATCTTTTGATCCAGATTTTCCAACTATTTGCTAGAGGCTGAACCTCAAACCTTTAAAGGAGCTATGAGCTCCTCGGAAGGCCCTTTGTGGAAAGAGGCCATTCAAAGTGAAATTGATTCCATCCTACAAAATCATACATAGGAACTGGTGGATCTTCCTCCAGGTTGTAAACCTCTGGGGTCCAAATGGAATTTCAAGAGGAAAATGAAAGCAAATGGAACAATTGATAAGTATAAGGCTAGACTTGTAATTAAGGGTTACAAACAATAAGTAAGCATATATTACTTTAATACATATTCTCCTGTGACGAGAATAACTTCCATTAGGATGATACTTACAACTGCAGCTTTGCGTAATCTTGAAATACATCAAATAGACGTGAAAACAGCTTTTTTAAATGGAGATTTAAATGAAGAAATCTACATGGAACAACCCGAGAGTTTTTCTGTACCTGGGCAGAATAAGAAAGTCTGTAAATTGGTGAAGTCTTTATATGGATTAAAGCAAGCACCAAAATAATGGCATGAGAAATTTAACAATATGATGATGTCAAACAGATTTAAAATCAACGAATGTGATAAATATATCTATGTAAGAACACAAATAATGGCTATGTCATTTTGTGTCTTTATGTTGACGATATGCTCATTGTTGGTAGTAATGATAAGATGATCAAATCTATCAAAAAGATGTTAAATTCTAAATTTGACATGAAGGACATGGGTTTAGCTGATGTCATATTGGGAGTTAAAATCTCAAGGAGATCAGATGGACTTATTTTAAGTCAGTCGCACTATGTGGACAAGATTCTTGAGAAATTTAACAAGGATGATTCTGGAATTTCTAGAATACCAGTAGATACAAATTTATACCTATCAAAGAATAAAGGAGAGAGTGTCTCTCAATTGGAATATTCCAAAGTGGTAAGAAGTCTTATGTACTTGATGAGTTGTACAAGACCAGACATAGCTTACACAGTTAGTAAACTGAGTAGATACACGAGTAATCTAGAAACTGATCACTGGAAAGGAATAGTAAAAGTACTGAAGTACTTAAGGTATACTCGAAGCAATGGGTTGCACTATACCAGATATCTAGCTGTTCTAGAAGGTTACAGCGATGCAAACTGGATATCTGATATGAAAGACTCGAAGTTTACTAGTGGGTACATATTCACACTAGGAGGTGCAGCTGTATTATGGAAATCCTCAAAACAAACTTGTATAGCCCGGTCCACAATGGAATCTGAATTCATTGCTTTGGACAAGTATGGTGAAGAAGCAGAATGGCTGCGACAATTCTTAGAGGATGTTCCAATGTGGCTGAAGCCTGTGCCTACAATTTGCATCCATTGTGACAGTCAGTCTGTAATTGGAAGGACACAGAGCAATATGTATAATGGTAAGTCTAGACATATACGTCATAGACATAATACCGTTAAACAATTACTCTCAACTAGAGTTATCTATGTGACGTCAAAGAATAACATTACGGATGCGCTAACCAAAGGGTTAAACAGAGAGTTAGTTGAGAAATCATCAAGGGAAATGGGACTTAAGCCCATGAAATAATAAGTTGATACAATGGAAACCCAACCTTATTGACTGGAGATGCTAAGATCTAGGTTCAAAGGAATAACCTAATTGTAAAGATTTAGTTGGATTACTGTGGGAGTTATCCTCTTGTCCATTCCTATGATAAAAACAGTGATATCCGTATAGAGAAAGATAAGCTATACTTCTAATAATTCTTAAGCGTCGAAAATACGAGCAGAGTAATGCAGGTTACTCTTGATTAAGAATCACATATGTGAGAGAGAAGATGGGCCACTTCAAAAAGGAATTGTGGAGGCTCAATTCCTTAGAAACTCTCGCAGAACCAGGCGTATGTTCATGGCCAAAACAAATATAAAAGTGAGAACTGAATTATGTCAGGAAGATTACTGTGTGAGGTATGTCATCGTTTACACGAACGACAGAATAGTTCAAAGACATCGCGTCTACTGATCAGCCAGTAAAGTAAATATGCTTTCACGAGGGAAGGTTCAAAGGTGAACACCTACCTATCCTATGCAGGTTTCGACCATTGAACTCTATTATTAGGTTTCGTAGGATTAGTGTGCCTAAATTTCATCCATGCGGGAGATTGTTAGAAAATGCCATTGTTATGAACCATTTTGGAGCACATAATTGAGTAGGATCCTCTTAGTGGTTTTGATGGGTCATAGTAAATCATTGATCTACTCGACGAATACTTCAAAATCGTATACTCATATGCTCAAAATAGACTTTGGGTGAATGAGAAGTTGATATCTAAAATAGACTCATTAGCATTGAAAAATATTATAAATAGTGTTTGATATAAAAAAAAACCCACATCAGTTAGGAATGAAAATTTCTAATTTTTGAAGTCTATATAAAGAAGCTTAGGTTCTTCATATTATTTACACCTTGAGAAGTAATTTATTCACTTCTCTAAATTCTCTTCCCATCCTCTAGTTCATGTTTTGATTTCTTAGTTCAAGAATTCAAAGAACAAAGGAGAGATCTTAGTTAAAGTTTTTGGAGTTCTCTTATAGAGTTCTGGCGGGATTCAGTTCGCCCAAAGTAGAAGCTTCGTGCTTAGCTTGCTACTTCAGATAGCCGTTATATCATAGGAGACGGACGCTTAGCGACCTCTAGTACTACGGAAGGAGGCGAATCTGTTTTAAGGAAACTGTATGACACACAGGCATCGGTTTTACTACTTCGGTTTGCGTTTCTTTTCTCTTATTTAATTTTAACTTTAATATAGTTATTTTAGTTATAATTATTTTGTTTATAATTTAATTATTTAATTCTATTATTATATTATTATTAATATAATAATGTTGTAATTAGTTTAATTATTTAATTTCTAAATATTTTTCTAGTTTTGCCCTATAATAGCACACTTAACATCTCTTTTGTGTACTATGTTCTTTGGACAATCAATTCAAAATAATTAACTTCTACGTTAATCTAAGCAGCTAATCGGGGTTTTGATCGTGCACCATAGAATTATAAGGTGAGGGATATATGTATGGCTATGAGGCCCTATATTTCCTCCTCTCTTTGTCTTCTCTCCTTGGAAGCATAAAAAAACTAAGACTCAAAGGTGTTATCTTTACTTGTTTCCCCTGAAACTTTCAAACCCAAAAATACATAAGGTTTTCTCAATCACTCAAACCCGAATTTTTTTAGACTTGTACAACCAATCTTTCACGAATGATATACTTCCACGTGTATAGGCGTTTCGAGCCATTAGAGCTACGATTCCTCCTGAAGTCACCGAAACAAGTTAAAGCCAAAATCTTCTTCTTCTTTTTCGCCATTTTGTTTTTTATTTCTACATTTTGGTGACTGTTTTTGCTTAGAAACGTGCTTGGATTTCATATAATAGTTATTAAAATCTCAAAGAACTCTATGTATAGACAACAACATTTGTATGCGTGATTATAAAAACGTGAGTTCTTTGAGATCCTAAGAAGAGCTCGTGAATTTCTGCATTTCTTGTCTTATCATACACAGATCACCTTTCTTTTCATTTACTAAGTCAATATTTCCTAGGTATATCATAGATTGAGCTCGGGAGTATTTTTTATAAGTTTGATGATGTAGTAGATATGATGTGTAGGTCATAGTCGCTAGTTCTCATAAGTGCACACAACAAGTTCTGTTTGCTAGCTTTCGGGATTTTTGCGAGATGTGTAGGCATCAAATGGCTTCAATTGCCGAACTTACGGTGTATCTTGGTATACTTGAAAACAAGTTGTTCTCCCTTAAATTTTGCCCGCTAGTCATTTCGATGATGGCCAATTCTTCTCCCGCTTTAGTATTTTTTTTAATCTTATTATGCTTACTAATGTTTGCTTGCTAATTCTCCCCAAACGTCTATTCACAAATTATCTTCACATTTTATTGCCTCTTTGATAGCTAAATACTTTGGTCACCATTTTGCATAGATAACCAAAGATTTCTTGTTAAATGTCTATAGTATATTGGAAATATTTAACTTTGCTTGCCAATCTATTGTCAATAAATATTGGTACTTTTTTTCCTATAAGGTAGTAATCATGGTTGCTAACGTTTCCAAAATAGTAGTTTATTTTTTTATGCTTGCCAACAACTTTACTTACTAAGCTTTAGATCGTGATAGGCATTGAGAATAACTATTTTTTTTCTTTCTTTATTACCCTCGCTAATGTCTCCTATTTGCTAGTTGTAGGGCCGTTCAATATTGCTCACTTGATTAATAGTGGTTCCTTTAAAACTAGGCTGCTAGTTTTGTAAATCTCCACAGATTTGTTCACTATTTATCTTTTTTGCACACAATTGTAATTTAGTCATATTGAGGTCACCTTAAATATGTTATCACATCAACACATTACTTGTTTTTATCTTCATATGTCAAGTGATAGTACTGAGAGCGTTTAGAAAGGGCATTCCAAGGGGAATATTTGGTTACTAGTGAGAGTACATCCCACCAGTTACATCTAATAAGTTGGAAGAAGTGTGAGTGGATATAAAATCCTTAGACATGATCTCATATGAGCACAAAGAGATTAGCGAACAAATAGGAAATGATAGAAATGATGGTAAGGAAACTAGCGATCAACACATCATACATCCACCGAATTCGATGACAAGAGCAACTCTAGCAAGGAAGCTGAGAATAATGTTATCAAATGAGAGTATGGGTGTGAAACATGAGAGTTCAACATTATATAGATAGAATTAGCAAGGATTAAATATAGTTATAAAGTACTTGTTACCTTTTACTATCGAGCAACAATGAAAGGCCTTATAATCTTCCTTTTAGTCTTGCTCTTTTTTCTGAGGCCATTATGAAGTATGAAGTGGCTCTCCTTTGCATTATTTCATTGAGCAAATTCTTAAGTACTATGCTATATGTCTATTCCAGCATACACCTATTCCAGTATACACCCAATTTCTATCGCTATATGATTGCACTTTATCTACTTTACCAAGATATGGGATTTTCACATTTTGTCTGCTGAAGAGTTTGTATACTTTTATATGATAACAGTTAATATGAATGCTAATAAGTTCTAATATATAAGTAAATGACCAGAAAAAGCCTCGAGAGGAATAACAAATATTCATTCTAATATGGAGAATTAGAGCACTAAATAGTTTTGTATCCATTATCCTAGCATAGAGTTTTTAAGACGTTAGATGATCAGATTGCTAATTATCTTTTATTTGCAATTTGATTAGCTCACAAAATATTTTTGTGCTCATGTTGCTCATGTGTTGATAAAATATCATTTTTGATAAAATGTGATGTAGAAAATAAGGTTGTTTTTGATAAAATTATTTAAAGATGATATTTTATCACCATATGGAAATTTGTTGTCATATATAGTGTAAAGTTTTTAAAATAATTGAGAATTTATGATGTATATCTATTTTTTTTTATGACCCCATTTACTAATATATATATAACTTAATGACTATTTTTATATATAAATATCCATTTGTTAGTTAAGAGGTTTTAGTTTCCTTTTTTTGCCCCCTTTCCCCCACTTTTTATTTTATTTTATTGTCCTTCATGGCTATTAAAGAGAAATCATTATTAAATGGTACATCTATTTTTTCTTTTGGTATATCAAATTATTTATTTGGTATATTTTTAAATATGCTACTTTGTAATTTTTGACTTTTGGTAGATATCTTTTTAGTCGTGGTATATCTTTTTATGAGATTGGTATATGTGATTAGGTTTTTATGAAAAACGAAATATATTTTGTAAATTGGGTATGTAAAAAATGATGCATTACAGTATGAAAAATTGGTATATATAAGAATATAGCGAGTACATATATAGATTGCTTCTAGCATTATTCATTTCCCAAAACCTTAGTATGGGTTTGAGAAGACAAATATGTGTGGTAATATGGGTCATGATACGACAACACAGCTTGAAACCCGCTTAACACGAAATCAACTCGAATTAATCCGATTATAAAATTATTGTACTAACTTGTCTTAATAAAATAAAACTTAATTAAAAAATCAAATCGAGAAAATTAGGCTTAGTAATAGTAGTAGTTCAAGAGGGTAGGTTTCTATCTTTAGCATTTTGTTTCCTTTCATTTATAGTAGTTTTTATTATGAAGTTCCAAATTAGTCCATAATTTTCTCCAAACTGGTTGAGGCTTGTCTACCAGCTAGTTGAGTTTGTTTAACTGATTAGTTAAGGTTTGACTATTGACTATTTCAATTTGTCAACTAATTGCTTGAGTTTTATTAGCTAATTAGTTGAGGTTTAAAAACCATAATTGTGGTATCTGTGGTAAAAACTAAAAAAAATAAAAATTATTTTACTTTCAAACAGATTTATTTGACTGCTATATGACAAAATTGAATTTTAAATTAATTTTACATACACATTATATATGTATATATATATATATTCACGTATATATTTTGCTTAAAAAATTGACACTTATATTATTTACATGTGTTCTGATATCGATTTATATATTCATTAGACAAATCATACATATGTTATTAGAAACCATATAATCCATGTTTGGTACAAGAAAAAAGGGAGAGTAAAGAAAGAGAGTGAGGGAAAATGGGAGAGAAAATAAAAAGATTGTTCAGTAGGAAGAAAAATGGAGAGGAAGAGAAAATGGAAGGAAAAAAGGGATAGAAAAAAAATAAGGTGCGGCCCATAAAATTTGTCCCTTTCAAATTGGAGAGAAAAATAGAAGCAAAAAGATTTTAATTAATGAAAAAATTAAACTTGTAATCACAGACTTAGCTTAGTAATAACTACACCTCCTTCAAATGTGGAGGGTCCATAAGTTCGAAACCTCACTCCCTCAAAGTCAGAAAAAAATAATAAAAAAATTAAATTTACCAAATTACTCTTGTATACCTAGAGACGTCAAATAGGCTGTGCTATGCTGGCTCGATCCGTGAAAGGTAAGCCCGCTTATGCTTTGTGTTGTGCTTGGCATGGACCAACAAAACATCGTGACGTACTCGTGTTGGCCTAAGTTTCAAAACTCTAAGCCCGACATTGCTCACAGGCATAGACACATCTCATGTTGTGCTAGTGTAGTACTCGTGTTTGTGCTAAGCTCTTATCGTACTGAACGTAGTGTGCTAAACATACTAGCGTATCTTTGTGCCATTCTTCGGTCGACCTATTAAATTATTGTGACAGTCAATATTTTATGAATTTTTTAAAAATATTTAATTAAAAAATTATATTTTGATTTAAAACAATAATCGAAATATGTAATATACATATAATTATTTGAAAGAAAAATATTCATTTAAAAATCACTAATGCAAAATTATTTTAAAAAAAAAGAACAAAAAAAATGAGTTTATTAATAAGCAAAAAAACTAAAGACATACAAAATTTGCAGACATACAAAATTTGCGTTGTGTCGTGCCAACACATAGTTCCCAAAAACTGGAGTCTGACACGGTCTAATATCTCTTCCTGTGTTTAGCACGACCCAAAGTCACCCTGTACCGTACCATACTCGACATAAATTTTTTCGTACTGTGCCCTCGTGCCAAATAGGCAGCCAAGCCTATTTGGCATCTTTATGTATACTAATTTTCAAAATCATTATTTTGGGACTACAATAGTCATTTTATAATAAACTGATTTTCTTTTCTCTTTATATACCGAAAAGTATAGAGGAAAATACTTTTTTTTTTCATTCTATTAATTTTCTATCCCTCATATTTTTTTCTATTTTTTTTTCCTATTTTCTTTCCTTCCTACCAAACATAGCCAATTGGATCCTCACAACACAATTACACAAAATAAATTAGAAAAAATTAGGCCCTCTACGACATTTTTAGAAAAGGGAAAAGGACACTATGTACAGTTTTTAAAAAAATATTGACTAAAATATGACCTTTGAAAATAATAGAGAAGTCTCTACAGTATAAGGAAAAATAATCCCAAAATATACGATCTAAAGCACAATGGTAAAGTCATAAATTTTGTTTATATTCGCTGAAAGCGTTTATTATTTAAAAAGTGAGACATAAAAACTTAAATGTTTATAGGTTAAGTGGTTGGCCAACAAAAAATCTTCTCGGAGACTTTAGTTCAATCCCTTAGAGCTTTATATTATTTTTCCTTTACTTTTTTTTTTCTTTTCCCTCTCTCTTTTGATTTGTATTTTCTCTTTTTTAAATTCCTTTTTTTCCCTTTTTCTAACTTTTTTTTTTTACATTGAACCTTACAAGGGAAAATAAATAAAAATAAATTAAAAATATCAAAAACCTTCTTTGATTTGTGATTTGAATCCTTTTTATTTTTTTTCCTATTCTTAGTCTTTTTAAAATTCTTTTTTCCTTTAATTCCTTTTCTAACTTTTTTTTCACATTGAACCTATCACTCTTTTTTTTTTCCTTGTGCTTAGTCTTTTTAAAATTCCTTTTCCTTTAATCTTAAAAATAATTAGTTCTTTTTTTTTTCTTCAAAAAAACTAATTTGGTTACCAAAGAAACCAGTAATAGTAACAAAAGAAACCATTTATTTATAGAAGAAACCAATATGGTTTCTATTATAAACTAATTTAGTTGCTACTAATAATTAGAAAGTAATATGGTCTCTACTAGAAACTAATTTGGTTTCTACTGATAATTAGAAACCGAATTGGTTTCCACTAGTAATTATGAACTAAATTGGTTAATTTTATTACTAAAAGCTAGAAATTAATTTGGTTTCTACTAATAGTTGAAAATCAAATTAGTTTCTACTGATAAGTAAACACCGAATTGGTTTCCGCTAGTAACCATAAGTTAAATTGATTAATTTCATTACTAAAAACTAGAAACCAACTAGTTTTTCTTTCAAATTTCTTCAACTAACCTTAGATTTTTTCTACTATTCATTTATTTGATTTGAATAATAAAAAGGAAAAAGTGAAAAGAAAAGAAAAGAGTATAAACCGTAGAAATTATAGGGTATTCTACTAAAAGGAAACTACATTGGTTTCCTGGAAATCTTTGTAATTTCCTTTGATTTACTTAGATACGAGACATTCTGCTAAAAGAAAACCAAAGTAGTTTCTAAGAAACCTTTGTGGTTTCTTTTGATTTACTTACGTACATAATACTCCGCTAAAAAGAAACTAAACTGGTTTCCAAAAAACCTTTATGATTTCCTGTGATAGCACTCTGCTAAAAGGAAACCAAACTAGTTTCCAAAAAATCTTCGTAGTTTCCTGTGATCTACTTATGTACAGAACATTCCGCTAATATGAAATCAAATTAGTTTCCAGGAAATATTTGTGGTTTCCTGTGATTTACTTACATACACGACATTCCGATAATATGAAACTAAATTGGTTTCCTGTATATAAAAAAAAAAAAAAAGAGATAGCTTATTTACTAAAATATTACTGCATTTTCTAGCTCCCAAAGTATTTAGAAAAATACCATGAAAGGTCGTACATAATTTTTATTATTTTTAAAAGATCATAAATTTGATAATATTTTTTGAAAAATAGGTATAAGTGTCTAAAATCCTTTAGAAAATAATTAGAAAAATACAGTAGGCTCATTTTTTTCTAGATCCCATGTAACATTTTTTGAAATAATAACTAGTAACCGGTAATATGTTTTCGAGTACTAGTAACTAGTAACCATTTTAAAAATTATATTTTTCTAATTTTGTTTAAAGTGATATTTTTCTAAAAAGAGCGGTATGAGAATTGGAAAAAAACTGATCTACTATATTTTTGTAATTCTTTTTGGTTTTTATAGCTAGAAGCAATGGTAGACCCTGGAATTTATTCCAAGGTGGGCATAAAAAAAAAATCAAAATTTTTTGCTACAAAAAATTATTTGTTATTATATAAAAATTTATGCACTAGTGAAAAAAATGATATAAAATTTACAAACTTGTCATCACTTAGCTATAAAATTCATAGGTTCATGAACAAATATACATTATAAAACTTAAGAAAATACAAATGTAAAATATTAAGATAATTCTATCAACATATATATAAATATATACAAATACACCCAAAGTTCACATTCATGTATTCAAAGAAAATTTTATTTTTTCAATTTTAAGCGTGCCCTAATATAATATAATATGATATGATAGCTGCTAATTGTTAATAATAAATTCTAGGAAACAAAAATTTTTTAATAAGCATTAGGGAAGAGAAAATCTAGAAAAGTTAAAAAAAATGATAAGAGGAACTTTTGAAGAAAAATATTTAATATATATATGATAGTTATTAAGGACTAAAGAAATAATTAATAAAAAATTTATATTTTTAAGGAGGTCAAATATAGAAATAAAAAAATTTTTTTTCTTCAAAAGCTATAAGAGGATTTTTCCTTTTCAAACATTATATGTATGGTAGTTACTAAATATTATATAAATAACTAGATTTTAAGTTTTGAATGAGGCAAAGTACAGAAATTAATATAATAATTTATGGAAAAAAAATTACACATATATCCTAATATACGTAATATGCATATGTATATATGGGCATCAAACTAGTAGGCATTTTTTTTCCTATACATAGGTATCATTTTGACTAATTAAAATTTATTTTGTATATTTTTTAATAATAAAAAAATAAGAGAGAAAAATAACATTAATGATACACGTATTTTCATGCACATAATTATAGCCGTTGAATTGGCAAAAAAAAAATATAATATACATAGGTAAAAAAAATTACCTACCGGATTGGCAACCATATATAATATATATAAATATAAAAGTATGTTATTTTTCAAAAATCCAGGGGCATATGCCCCTTTGCCATAACGTATGTCCGCTATGGCTAAAAGTGTTAAAAACCCAATAAATTACCACCTCTAGTCGAAAGTGGAAAAGGAATAAAAATGGTAATAGGAATGAAATGGAAAAAAAATTTGATTGAGTTGTTTGGTTGACATGTTGGAATCAATGTCTGAATGAGGATTACTATGTTTGGTTTATTATGGAATGGAATGGAATTAACATTATATAGACGAAAATATCCTTACTATTAGAAAATTGGTACAAATGTTAAATTGGTACCAAAATTGATTCATTTATTTATTTATGTATTTTTTGAATTAGAAAATTATTTTTTTAAAAAATTAAAAATTTTAAAGACAGATATATCATTTCTATTCTTTTTGTATTATAAATTATAGTAAAAATTATATATTTATATGCAGTATATTATATATTTTAGAAAATAACACACGGTTTGATGTGTTATTCAAGATTTCAGAAAATAACATATCAAATTGTACGGTTTGATGTGTTATTTTCTGAAATCTTGTACTTCTTTAAGCCGTTTATGGTTTGATGATTATTTTCTGAAATCATGTAATAGTATTTTGAGAAATTTACAATTATTTTAAATTAAAATATTTTTTATTTTATGAGAAATTAATATTATACAAAATATAGAAGTGGGCAGTAGACATTAGCGTTCTAAATTTTGTTGATGAAAAATGGGCAAACATGGCATAAAATTAGAGCCGAAATAGAATAACTTTTCCACTAGTTTAGTTTAAAAAAGATAATTCTATCAAATAGATGAATTATTATTTTAAAAAACTGACTTTTCCATAAATAAAAAGCAAAACTAAACAATAAAATAAATACTATTTATTTTGTTTCATTCTATTCATTTGTTTATTATCTCCAACCAAACACTACCTAAAAAGTCATGCCAAAAGACCCACGAGTACCAATTAATCCCATAAGAAAGAGAGTGGGGGTACTATAGGACAAAGGACAAAAAATAACTAATTAGAGGAGAAGAATTAACCATGGTTAATTTGTTCTTAACTAGAGTGGTAAACAGTCAGCTGAGAGAGAGAGAGAGAGAGAGAGTACGACTACTCCCTCCCCGGCCGTACCACAAACTTGAAGAGGGAGGGAACCCTCTTGGGGGCACCGAGGAAGAAAGAAGCACTAGCGCACCGGCAGCAGACCGTTTCATTTTTTTTATATTCCCATTATGCCCTCTAAGTGAAAACCAACACCCCCACTCAAAAAGAATGTGGTCAATGAGGCTAATACCGTAATCTCACTATTCTTCTTCACTCTCCTCTCCCAAGTGACCAGTGCGAATCCTAAAAGCTGCTCATGCAAAAAAAAAAAAAAGAAAGAAAAACCATTTTCATTTTTCCCTCTCTCTCTGTCTCGTTCTCTCTCTAACCACAGAGAGAGAGAGCAACGCAGCCATTTTGGACTCACGGTACGCCCATTTCTTCTCATAGCGGAGAAAAGGGTCCCCTCAAACTTTGTTTTGCTTTTTCTCTAAAACCCATTGGCTTAGGATTTTTTCTTCTGGGGTTTAATTTTGGGGTTTTAGGGTTTCAGTGTGTGGCATTTTTCTCTCTTGGTGTTTGTTTGTCGAGAAAGTGAAAGAAACATTAATGAAAGTAGTGGTGAAAATGAAATGTTTTTTTTCCCTGTTTTTTCTATTTTATTATTATTATTATTAATTTTTTTTTTTTTGGGTTGAAGCCTTTTAAATTAATTTTGGCTTCCTGGGGTATGAAAATTTTGCTTCGGGCTAATGCACTTTTTTTCCCCCTTGTTCATGATTTTTTTTTTTCCAAATTTTCTTTTCTTTTCTCTTTTCTCTGTAACCAAACACAGAAGTTGTTTCTTTCTTCTCATTCTAGGTACGTTTGCTCCATTTTTTGTTTGCAGGGATTTGAAGTGGGTGCATTGCATTTGCTTGTGGTTAGCATTTGAGGTAAATGTCGATGACGAACTCTGCTAGTTTTTCCCCTTTTTTCCTCTTTGCATGTTTATTTTAAAGCGTTTCTCAGCTGAGAAAGTGAAGGAAAATTTTGACTCGTTTTTTATTTGTCTCTGAGCTTTTTATACAAGACACTATCCTTCAATATAAAGCCATTGGGTTGGTGAAAATATATTCTATTTTCATTTTCAGTCAAAGTTTTATTGTGGGAAGTCGATGGTTTCTCCTCTTTTAATCCCTTTGCATGAGTTTAGGCTACTTCTGTTTATCATATACTTTCTTGTTAAAATGATTTTAACCTTGTATTAGAGATGGAGGAAACCGATTTCTCAAACGTTTGGGACGGAGAGATCATTGGAATCAGATTTAATTTGGCAAGTCATCGGGAAATTGTGAGTCAAAAGCAATTTCATATACTAGTTGTTTCATTTCTGCGCATTTTAACTGCATTTAGTTAGTGATAGATCCTTGATTTTTCTAATTTTAACCTTGATGATGAAATTGACTTTAGAATTGTTATTTTGTTTATTTGCGTCTAGTGTACAGCATCTGTTAGCGGGTCATCTATTACCCATGCTAGTCAGCTTTCAAACCCCTACCTGGGCCTTCCGCTCGAATTTGGAAGATGTGAATCGTGTGGCACTTCTGAAGCTGGAAATTGTGAAGGTGTGTATTACTTACTGCATCGTCCTCATTCTTGTGTTTCTCGTCTTCTATTAGAGGGGAAACTTTTAGAGAATAATATGCAATTGAAAGTTTTGATTTGATACAGTTTCTATGGCTTATTCAGAAAGAAAGACTTAACATTCAAAAAAGGCAGACTATGATTGCATGGTATATGTTGTAAAAAGTAACACTCTCTACATTTTCTCTTGTTCAGGCCATTTTGGATATATTGAGTTACCAATACCAATATATCATCCCAGCCATGTCAGTGAGTTGAGGCGCTTATTGAGCCTTCTGTGCTTGAAGTGCTTAAAAATGAAGAAGAACAAGGTAATATAAGAATCAGTTTTTCTCTATCTTTTGTGTAGGTTGAATTAATGAGAGTCCATATTTCATTCAGTAGGTTGTTATTTTGGTGTTTCTTTTATTGTTAATGAGAGCTCACATATATATATAAATATATAAATATATATTTTTTTCAAAAATCAAATTGTGGAAAAAGTAAATTGGATTATACTAATGAACTGTTGACTTTAAAAGTTAAATTGTGAAAGAGTGCCTTCTATGTTGTTGCTCATTTAAATGGCCTTAAATATAAAACACACACCGAAAGGCAAGGGAAAAAATAACTGATTTTGAGTATTTTCATACTTTGATAGTCTGTACACATATATCCTTTGTAGCACCTCATGTATTCATAAGTTATGTGCATAAACAAAATTTTCAAGGTTGCGGTTTGAAATATTTGAATTCCATTCTTAAGGTTGCGTATATTGCTAGTTTTCATTCACGAGCTGTCACTTTTCTCTCTTTCATCTTATACATACATTTAAATTTTGCAGACTAGTTGTCTACTGATTCTGTGCTTATATTATACGTCTTCGCACCCCCACCCCCCGTTTTGGGTGGTGGGAGATAAGAAACAAGGCTTATATTATACCTCCTTAATCTAACTGGGTTGATACTTTTCAGTTTCCAGTCAAGAGTGCTGGTATTGCCGAACAGTTATTAGCTTCATGTTGTGAGGTATGTACAAATGTTAATCATCTCTTTCACTTCTTTTTGAGAGTGAAGAATGCATTGATTACTTATTGTGAACAAATTTTATGATTCTTTGGTCATTGCATTAGTAGTTCTTAGGAATTGTGTTTACTAGATGCATCCTCACTTCACTATTATTTTAGATGAGTTTATATTGTATCTTATTTATTTTTTATGACAAACATTGGAGATGAATACCACTAGTAAACAAATTGTGATCTGATGATTCTTCTACTTAACATATTATGATGGTTACTTTCAGATTTTCCTATGCCTAAACTTAGAAATGTCGACATAATTCACTTCCAACGTGCTTGGACTAACTTCTTCCCCCCCGCCCCCAAATAAAAAAGTTGGTTAAATGTACATATTCTGTTGGGGCTTTTGTGCTGTGGAATTCTGAGATTTTATTTAAAATTAACTGCATTTCCGTCTTGTGCAGGATGCTTCACAAGTTTCAATTAGTGAGATAAATAAAGAAGGGTATTGGTACTTGCAGTTGAAGGTCCCATCTAAGAAAAAGATTCGAGATGGATTTTGGAATTTTTTAGAAAGATACGGTTATCGATATGGTGGTTCTCTTTCAGAGGATCTTCCAAAGCGTACTTTGCTTCCTTGTGAGGTATATTCCTGTGCTTCATTTTATGTTTTTATCTTTGGTTATATCAAGTTCTGATTGTTTTTGCTTCTCCGTGAAAAGGGTTTAATCCTTTTATTTTTGGGTAGTTAAGTTCACATCTTCTCTTTTGTTTCTATTTTTTTTTTGGGAGATAATGTTGCTGTCTACCTGGATCTTTACTTGCATTGATTAACTTTTTGTGGTTGATTTATATATTTTCATTGCAAACAAAGACACAGTGACACTGTAGTCATAGTTTCTAGGCACTGTAAGTGGTCACAGTAATCACTGACCATCTTTGTATCTTGGAGTTTTGTTTATCAGGCTTGGCTCATTATTCTGCCAAGCTTCTTGTGGTTACAAGTGGCAAGTGATCGAATGTCATTTGTCTTTGTGATAGAAGAAGATGTTTTTCTTGAGGATTTTGATAAATAAGGAATTTAGCATTTTCCATTTAGCAATGCTGTTTTGAATTGGAAAGCCGTACTCTAGTCTTCTGTATTCCTTCAATTTTTTCCCCTTAAGGACAGCTTTATCTTTTACTTTGTATTTACTATCTTATTTTCTCAATAACTTTGTCCTGTTTTTCTAATACATGTTTTTCAATATTGGCATTCACAAACAGGTAATGCAAATGCTCAAGAGACTTCCTGAAGAAACTAGAAGGAAGCTTGAGAGTAAAGGTTTTTTCCCGCAAGATGGTTATGTCCTTCAATATTTACCTGTTCCACCAAACTGCTTGTCCGTCCCAGAAATTTCGGATGGCATCACTATCATGTCAACGGTAACTAAATTAGAACAGAATTAGATGGGCTAGTTGATTCTAGATAGCACCGGTTTCCATATAGCTTTTAATAACTTTTTCCCCTCCTTCAATTGTTGCTTTCTAGGATCCATCTACAACGATGCTGAAAAAGGTTCTGAAGCAAGTAGAGATTATCAAAAGTTCAAGGAGTTTGCCGAACTTTGAATCTCTTGAAGTTGAAGCCAATAGCTTGCAGTTAGCAGTGGATCAATATCTTCAAGCTCGAGGTACAGTGAAGGCATCTCGTGATTTAGATGCACGATTAGGAGTTAGCAAAGACGACAAGTGCTCTTCAACGAAAGTATGGCTGGAGAAAATGAGGACGTTATTTATCAGAAAGGGTTCGGGCTTCTCCTCTAGAACAGTCATCACTGGTGATGCCTATAAAGGGGTCAATGAAGTTGGTATTCCTTATGATATTGCTCAAGGAATAACTTTTGAGGAGAAGGTTAATATTCACAACATGAATTATCTACAGGAGCTTGTAGATAATAAGTTGTGCTTAACGTTTAAGGATGGTTCATCTACGTATTCCTTGAGGGAGGGATCTAAGGGACATACATTTCTAAGACCTGGTCAGGTTGTACATAGAAGGATCATGGATGGGGATATTGTTTTCATTAATAGGCCTCCTACCACGCACAAACACTCACTACAAGCACTTAAAGTATATGTCCATGAGGATCATACAGTTAAAATAAACCCTCTTATTTGTGGACCCTTAAGTGCTGATTTTGATGGTGATTGTATTCACTTGTTCTATCCCCAGTCGCTTGCGGCAAAAGCAGAAGTGTTGGAGCTTTTTAGTTTAGAGAAGCAGCTTCTTAGCTCACATAGTGGCAACCTCATTTTGCAGCTGGCCAGTGACTCATTGCTGTCGTTGAAGATGTTCTTTAAAACATATTTTTTGGACAAAGTAGCAGCACAGCAACTGGCCATGTTCACTTCGTCCTCTTTACCGCAGCCTGCATTTTGGAAGGCTCATTTTGCTAAGCCGTTTTGGACGGCATTGCAAGTGTTACAAACTGTGTTACCTGCTTCATTTGACTGCTCAGGGGAGAGATTCTTAATCAGAGGAAGTGACTTGCTAATTCTTGACTTCAATAGAGATGTCTCCTCAGTGATTGGTGAAATTGTGACCTCTATCTTCTTTCAAAAAGGTTCTGAAGTGGTTCTGAAGTTCTTCGATTCTTTACAGCCTTTGCTGATGGAGAATATTTTCTCACATGGTTGTAGTGTTGGGTTGGAAGATTTTTCAATTTCTCCTGAGGCCTTTAAAAATATTCACAAGGATATTCAGGTTATTTCTCCTCTGCTATATCACCTGAGATCTACTTATAATGAGCTGGTGGAGTTGCAATTGGAGAATGAAATTCGATATATGAAAGCTCCAGTGACAAATTTCATTGTCAAGTCGTCCAATTTGGGAAATTTGATAGACTCTAGAAGCGATTCTGCAATTAACAAGGCTGTTCAACAAATTGGCTTCCTGGGTCTGCAGATATCTGATAGGGGAAAATTCTATTCCAAGACACTGGTTGAGGATGTTTCCTCCCTTTATCATCAGAAATATCCTGTAAACATTGATTACCCTTCTGCAGAATATGGCTTGATTAGGAGCTGTTTTTTCTATGGGTTAGATCCATATGAAGAGATTGTTCATTCAATCTCTACTAGAGAAGTAATTGTTCGGTCATCAAGAGGATTATCTGAACCTGGAACTCTGTTTAAGAACCTGATGGCTATTCTTCGAGATGTTGTCATCTGTTATGATGGCACTGTGAGGAATGTTTGTAGCAATTCAATCATTCAATTTGAGTATGGAACAAAGGCTCAGAATTTGTACCCTGCTGGTGAACCTGTTGGTGTGTTAGCGGCAACTGCTATGTCAAATCCTGCATATAAGGCAGTTCTTGATTCTACTCCAAGCAGCAATTCCTCATGGGAGATGATGAAGGTAGTTTATTTTTTGTTTTTCTGTCTATCTTTGAGCTTTTAGTTTTCGAGTTTATTTGATTTTGTACAGTGCATAAGTAAACATTTCTTTTTTGATATGAATGAGCATGGACTTTCTTCTTAATGTGCATATTCTTTTGTTCTCCTCAGGAAATACTGCTTTGCAAGGTCAATTTCAGAAATGAGCCTATTGATCGCCGTGTAATCTTGTATCTGAATGACTGTGATTGTGGAAGAAAGTACTGCAGAGAACGCGCTGCATATTTGGTTAAGAATCAATTGAGAAAAGTCAGTCTTAAAGATACTGCAGTGGAGTTCATGATTGAGTATGGCATTTTTCCTCACCTGGTTATTTTTTCCATATGTGATTTCTTATTCAGGTTTTTGTACATGAGTATTTCTTTTTTGATAAGATTTTTTTTTTTTGTTGTTGATAAGATGTACATGAGTATTTCTTCTATGCCTGGTTATTTTTTTTCCTTATTTCTCGGGTTTTTGTATACCTTCATACATATTATCTTGGTTTTTGTTCACTGTTGACCATATTTCAAGTCTTTGTATCTTATATACATATAAAAATATATATTATTGTTTAGCAAATCATATTTTGATTAGTCTCGTATCTGATTTTTCCAAGAGAAAAAGGTGTACTGTTGGATTATATCAACTATAGTGTTTTTTGAATCCTAAAACCCCCTGAATCAGCATTTGTTTTATTCTTGTCTCTACAAGAAATTGAATCTTTAAGAAAAATAACCGAAACCTAAAAAGGATATAATACTATTCTTTTCTCATCAGGATGTTTCAGTTCAGCCATTTAATTGTCTTTAGTTCTTATCTTTTCTCTCTTTAAGAACTTTTTGTTGTGGTTGTTGTACAATGCTGAAGTACACTATTTTCTTTTTCCGTAACATCTATTTGATATGTAGATTAGGAATTTCAACATATAGAGATTATTTGTAATTTTGTTTGGCTGTTGGCAATCTTGTCCTTGAGCGTAATTTCTTTACACTTTTAATTTCTAATACTTCTCTAAATGTAAAATCAATTGTATGTGATTCTCATATGCAGATATAGAAATCAGGCTTATCTCTCTGCTGGGTTTGAAATGAGTGCGGGCCTCGTCGGTCATGTTCATCTTAATGAGGTTGGAACGTCTTTTTTCCCCAAATGCTGGAACTTTCTGTTTTTAGAGTCTTGAAGTTTTTGTTACTTGATTCTTGAAAGATTACTGTTTTGCTGACTGGTTCCCTATTAAACAGATGATGTTGAAAGAGATGAATATTGGTATCAATGAGATTCTTGAAAAATGCCAAGAGAGTATTAATTCATTTCGGAGGAAGAAAGTTGGTAGACTTTTAAAGAAAGCAGTATTATCCGTGAGGTTAGTCCTCTTTTTGACATTTAACTATCATATTTTTGTTTGGTGTTCACTACATGTACCTGGTGGAACTACAGGAATTTGGGAGGATGAGCCATAAAGATGTTGCTGGCCCCCTTTTTTTTTTTGGTGTGTGTTTGTGTGTGTTTAAATCTATTTGTAGTTACAGTCTGTTCTGTAAAATAGTTCAGGCAATATCCATAATGTTTCTCTGATGGAATGCTGGCTTTGATTAGATACCTCTCTTTTGCTTGGGACTTTGTTGTTTGTTGTACTGAATAGCTATCCTAAGTCGCACTATGTTTTGTTTTGGAGTCAGTTTTTGAGAATTGAGATAATACTCAGATAAGACATCTCATTTTAGTTGACCATATTTTCGTGATTGGCAGGCCTTCTTCTTTATTAACTTTTTTTGACATTGTTTCTGCAATTTTTTCTAAATTTTTAATTTTTATTTTAAACTATGGAGGAATGAGAATAGATCTAATTTATAAGTAAAGAGTAATACTCATGAACAGGGACACTGAACACAAAGTAGTGGAACATAGCAATCGAATGCCTGCAATCCTTTTGTTACTGTGTTTTTGTTGCTCTCCTTTTGTTACTGTGTAATCTACCTTTAGCACCTAGGATTTAGATGTTCTTAAACGTCTAAATATTATTGGAACTGCCAACTTATATGATCTATGCTTGCTTGCTTGCAGTGAATGTTGCTCTTTTCATGAGTCTACGTCAAATACAATGTCTGAAGTGCCATGCTTATTAGTTTCCTTGCGGGAAGATATGAGCGATAGTCTAGAGGAATCTTCACAGACTCTTGCTGACTCTATTTGCCCGTTTCTCTTAGAAACCATTATCAAAGGTAACCAAAGAGAGTTCTCTTTTGGAGTGGACTTTTTTTTTTAATTTTTAATTTTTTTATTTATGTACAATGCATGATGTGGATTGTCCCAAATTTTTACTCAGTGGTGCATGCAACATGCAAGTAATCTACTGCCCTACTTTCATTTGTGAGGACCTACATCTCTTCCTACATATATATCTTCCTGATGTCAACCAATTGTCTTTCTATTATTCCAGCAAATAGAACTGGATTTTTCTTCTTTTGATTATTTCAATTTTCTTTTTCTTTTTAAAGAATGCCTGAATTATTGATGTAGGATAAGATAGAAATAGAAAGAGAATAGGTAGAGCAACAAAGGGTGATAGAATTTAGGCAGAAATAGATGAATTGGTAAAAAAATAATAGAGAATCAAGATAAGAGCTCAGAGAGAAGAACCATGGAGGGAGAAAACTTAATAATCACTCAATATTCATTTATAATCTCATAATCTTAAAAACAATTACAATAGGCAATCGGACACAACTAGAAAACTAGACACGTTCTAGAAATTGATAGAAACAAGATACTTAAAACTAGTTACTCAAAATTAAAATAAGTCTAATAATTAAATAAAAATCTAAATAATAATAATCCTAATAATTTCCTAATATATTTATTCTGTCTACATCATTTTCCTGGGGTTCGACTTTCGAGAACTTGGCTCCGGCGAGTTAAAACTCAAATACATCATAAATAAGCGATCTAAAGCGGAGGAAAATTGGCAAGTGCAAGTTTTGATGCGTGATGATGATGTAGGATTTAGACTTTTTGTATTTGTCCCATTCTCTCTGGATCACAATATGCGTTTGAATACCATGCTTCTTAAAAAATTCCCTCACATTGAAAACTAGTCCAATAGTCATATTAGAAAGAAATCAAACAAACGTGCATTTGATCCAAGTTTTAGAAGTTGATATGTAGGTGGACCAGGAACAATGAGCATAGGAATAGGATGACTTTGTTGAGAGGCAATAATGGGCTCAGCTAGAGTTAAATTTTAGTCTATAGTAGGCGTAACTATAGGCTTCACAACATAGCTTGCATTAACAAATTGTTTGAAAGGGTCATGCCTGCTACTGTTTAATTCCCTTAATTCTGCCAAGGTAAGGATTATTTCTTCACAATTATGGATAATTTTGTTGCACTTGTGGTCAAGTTGGCCAAAGTAGCATCAACATGGATAAGCAACTTATCAAATATAAACTTGCATCATGATTTCCAAGATTGCTAACATAACTAACACTAGGGTTGTTAACATGGGTAGTATTTAATTCGATTGGCCTGGGGTCATAGTAATACTGGTCAGGATAGTACGAATCTTGATGAGATTGGTAATAGTAGTAGGCACTATATGATGGGTTATGATAATATGTCTCATAGAAATATTGGGTTGCAACATAAGGGTTATGGCAGTGTTGTTGATAATAATTAGAGTTTTGAAAATTCATGTTTAATAAATTAGCATAGATCAAAACACATATCAATCAATTCGCCAACTAATAAAACCATAAGACAAAGTATCAATGTGGAATAATATTACCGAAGTGTTCTAGGGATGTTGATGTAAAAATCTTCAAATCTGGGTAAAACTGCAAAATTTCACCGAAACAGGGATTTTCCGCAAAACTCTCAATTCTGGACTCATGGAGCAATCTTATGGTAGTTGAGCAATTGGCGGCAGTAGGTGGCGCAAGGTGGTAACAGCGACTGAAGTAGATCGTAAATTGTAGTTGTTTTCACGATTTTTTTCTTTGTTGTTTTTTAGAGTGTGCAAGAAAAAAAAATTTAAAGATACGTAGGAGGAAATCTAACTAGGCTCGGATACCAAATTGATGTGGGATAAAATAGAAATAGAAAGAGAATAGGTAGAAGTAGAACTTAGGCAAAAATAGATGAATTGATAGAAAAACAATAGAGAATCAAGATAAAAACTCAGAGAGAAGAAGAACTATAGAGGGAGACAACTCAGTAATCACTCAATATTCATTCATAATCTTAAAAACAATTACACAACTAAGCCTATTTATAGGTAGGCAATTGGACATAACTAGGAAACTAGATACATTATAAAAACTAATATAAACGGGAAACCTAAAACTAGTTATTCAAAATTAAAATAAACCTAATAATTAAATAAAAACCTAAATAATAATAATGCTAATAATTTCCTAAAATATTTATTCTATGTCTACATTTATTTTAGGGGATATTTCATATTTTTCTGTTAGTTGATATTTACTTATATAAGGATGATTATTCAAAGTTAGGACTTTCTTTTCCTTTTTCTAATAAGTAATTTTACCCCCACCCTGAATCGATGAGTGTGTACTTTTTTGGTCCTGTTACCTCTCAATAAAGTTGTCTTAACGTTTAGGAGTATTAATATTCCTTTTGGAGAGTGGTGGGATTTGAGCCTCCGTTTATCAAAAGAAAACTTGCTAATGTCCCACATTGTTGTGGCTATATAAACTTTTTGGTTTTTAAGGATTATATACAACTTTGAAAGTCAAAGTATTCCTCTGTGTGTGTTTTAAGGATTTCCTCCTTGAGTCTGAAAAGTCAGAGAACTCCTTATTCGAGAAATTGCTTGGCTTTGAGCCTCTCCTTATCAAAGTAAGAACTTACCCATTGTCCCATGTTGGTTGTGAGTGTGCGTGTTTTTGTGTTTTAGAGGATCGATCACAACTTTGAAAGTCAGAGTACTTTGGAGAATGTTAATTTTTAGGTCTCCATTTATCATAATAGAGAACTTGTGAATTTTTAGGTCTCCATTTATCATAATAGAGAACTTGCCAACATCACAAATTGGTTTTGGGCACGTGTTTTGGTGTTTAAGAGACTACTCAAAAGACTGATACTCAATACTCGTTGTGGAGAATGTGGTCGTTTTTAATCCTCAATTTACAACTTAGGGGGTTATAAATGTAATTTGATTAGCCTCTTAGGAAGCTCTTTGTTCCTCGCTTTTTAGTGAAGTTTTCGTTTTGCTTATTAGGAAAGCTTCTTTCCATAAGAATATTTAATTTCAGATTTGAATGATTAATTAAGCACATATATAAATCTTCCATCTCTCAGTTCTCTCTGTTGTGCTTTGTCAGTCATCAAAAGTAGAAATACTGAAAGGAGAAGGTCCTTCAGAAAACAGAACAAAAATAAAAATAAGAGGAGAAAATACAAAGACTGATAATGCTCTCTACCCGAACAAGATAGCTGATTTTTTTTTTGTCGATCATCTACAATCGTGATTTTGCTTGCATTGATTCTTCTTGTCCCTATCTAATAAAATTTCTTAACTGATCTCTTACGTGTTATATTAACTGTTTTCACTGTTATGCAATGAGTCATTAAGCTTACTTTTTATGTCTAATTAAATGTTGCCTTTGACATTGAGGAATTGCTTCCATTTCTCTGATTGTGAAATATACAGATCTATGTAATGACAACTTGGCTTGAGTTTGTTTCTTGGTTTTATGCATCTACATGCCTCAAAACTATCGTGCAAGTATAAAATTACTTCTAAAAAATCATGTAGATGCATTATCCATACCAGGACACCACTTTATGTTGGTTGATTAAGTTCTTAACTGCTGATAAGTTATTCTCCTTATTGTTATTCTTCTTTGTCCTAATTATTGCAGAAGATTCTATATATTCCTAATGAAGTTCATTGGATGAAATTTTTTTGTCTTTGAATTTACGTATATTCTATATATTCCTATTGAAGTTCATTGGATGAAAATTTCTTTTGTCTTTGAATTTACGTCTATGCTAGCTTCTTGCCACCTGCAAACCTGTAGGGTCCTAAGTTTGAGATCCTGGAAGTTCATAGATGATCACAATATGATAGTCATTTATGTCGGTAATTTGATGTTCTGGTATCTATTAAATGTACAGGTGACTCCCGGATTTGCTCGGCAAATATAACCTGGATTAGTCCTGATTCAACAACTTGGATAGGGAATCCGCAGAATCCTCAGAAGGGTGAATTGGCTCTGGATGTTGTTTTGGAGAAGTCAGCAGTCAAGCAAAGTGGTGATGCATGGAGGATAATCCTTGACTCCTGCCTTCCTGTACTCCATTTAATTGATACCAAGCGATCCATTCCATATGGCATTAAACAGATCCAGGAATTGCTGGGTATTTCTTGTGCTTTTGATCAAGCAATTCAGGTGATTTTATGGAGGTTCATAATTTTCCTCATTATCTTAATTCCATCCATATTCAGTGGAGATTTTCCACTTTGTAAGTTATATTGCTCAATCAAAAGTGTCTCTAGTCGGGGAATGTTTTCGACATTTCTTGGTGTCTGTTGTTACGTACTTCTTCCCCTTCTTTCATTTTGTTCCCTTTGATCCTGATACCTAAACTCTTCGCGTAACTTTCTTTTAGTTGACCTTTGTTTTGCAACTCCTGTAGAATTATGAGGTTATATATCTATTTCCCATGTAAGCACAATTTTCTTTTTCCGCTTTTATAGCACTAGTTCTTAGTTGTAGCCTTGCCTCTCAAGCTTACTAATATGTTTCACGATGAAGTGTGCGTACAAATTTTGAATTGTTTACTTATCTTGGCGGGAAGTTTGGTTTCCTTTGTTGTTGTTGTTGTTGTTGTTGTTGTACTTTTGATCTTTAAATACCATCTTTTTGTTTTATAAAAGAAAAGACGAAAAATCTTGACTTGTCCTGATTGTATGTTAGGTAGCCTGTCCTGATCTCAATATTGTTGTTTTGTTCGCAGCGCCTTTCGACATCTGTATCAATGGTGAGCAAAGGTGTTCTCAAAGAGCATCTCATCCTCTTGGCAAACAGTATGACATGTGCTGGAAATTTGATTGGCTTCAATTCTGGGGGCTATAAGGCTCTATCTCGGTCACTGAATATCCAAGTCCCATTTACTGAAGCTACGCTTACTGTAAGAAGTTGGAATTTCTTGTTAAATTCATTGAAGGAAACTCAAAAGTGGAGCTTTTTGTCAGATGAATGGAAATTTCTTTTAATTTGACCACCTCTTTTATTTATTTATTTATTTTTTCTGCTGTAGACTCCAAAAAAGTGTTTTGAACGGGCAGCTGAAAAGTGTCACACTGATTCATTGACAAGCATTGTTGCGTCGTGTTCGTGGGCCAAGCATGTTTCTGTTGGTACTGGCTCAAGGTTTGATATCCTCTGGGACACAAGAGAGGTATTTCGTAATTTACTGTATTTATGTTTTAGTTATTTAAACCTTTTATACTGTTTCTATCAGCTGCTGGTATCATCAACATATCATTTCTCTCCTTTTTCCAGGTGGCATTTAACCAAGAGGAGGCAAAAGATGTGTATGACTTTCTTGGTGTTGTGAACACTGCGCATGGCAAAGAATCAACTACTGCATGTCTAGGTGAAGAAGTTGATGAGATAATGTTGGAAGATGACACTGGAGTTTGTTCATCACCTGAGCTTGATGAAAACTCAAACAAGCCAGTCTTTGAAGATATTGATGAATTTCGGGATATTTCAGAAAAGGATTTACCTGGCAAATCCGATGGTTGGGATGTCAAATCCACATTGGGTTCCGATGGAGCATGGGGCAAGCTTCCATCTGGTGCAACAAGCAGTGAAGAAGCTGCATGGGGAACCGCTGGAGCATGGGACAAGGTTCCGTCTGGTACAACTGAGGTTGAAGAATCTTCTTGGGGAACCAATGGAGCATGGGGCAAGGTTTCATCTGGTGCAGATAGGGTTGAAGAGTCTTCTTGGGGAACCAATGGAGCATGGGGCAAGGTTTCATCTGGTGCAGATAGGGGTGAAGATTCTACTTGGGGAACCAATGGAGCATGGGGCAAGGTTTCATCTAGTACTTCGAGGGGTCAAGCTGATTTAGCAGATAACCGGTCCAAATCTAGTGGGTGGAATGCGAGGTCTGATCTGGAAGATGACCGCTCCAAATCTAGTGGGTGGAATGCGAGGTCTGATCTAGAAGAGGACCGCTCCAAATCTAGCAAGTGGAATGCGAGGTCTGATCTAGAAGAGGACCGCTCCAAATCTAGTGGGTGGAATGCGAGGTCTGATCTAGAAGATGGCCGCTCCCAATCTAGTGGGTGGAATGCGAGGTCTTCTGGAATGAAGTCAAATGCAGAAAATGCTTGGTCTGGATGGAACAATGAAAAATTTAAGAAAGAAGATCTCCCATCTACAAAAGGCAATGACAGTTGGAGGGATTCTGTGTCTGATTTGGGTAAAAAAGCTGAACAGCCTTTGCCAGATCAAGGAAAAGAGCCTAATGATTGGGGTGAAAAAATTGTAAGCAAAAAAAAAGCAGCTGGTTGGTCTTCTTCGAATGAAGACCACTCCAAATCTAGTGCGTGGAATGCTGGGTCTTTTGGAAAGAAGTCGACAGCAGTAAATGCTTGGTCGGGATGGAACAAAGAAAAATCTAATATTGAAGACGTCCCATCTACAAAACCCAGTGACAGTGGTTGGGGTTCTGTGTCTGATTTGGGCAAAAAAGCTGAACAGCCTTTGCCAGATCAAGGAAAAGAGCCTAATGATTGGGGTGAAAATTTTGTAAGCAAAAAAAAAGCAGCTGGTTGGTCTTCTTCGAATGAAGACCACTCCAAATCTAGTGCATGGAATGCTGGGTCTTTCGGAAAGAAGTCGACGGCGGAAAATGCTTGGTCGGGATGGAACAAAGAAAAATCTGATATTGAAGTCCCATCTACAAAACCCAGTGACAGTGGTTGGGATTCTGTGTCTGATTTGGGAAAAAATGCGGAATTGCCTTTGCCAGATCAAGGAAAAGAGCCTTCTGCTTGGGATGAAAAAGTTACAAGCAACAAAACATCTGGTTGGTCTTCTTCAGATGTAGGGTGGACCAAAAAGTCGAATTCATCACCAGGAGAACCTGCTGAACCTCCTGTTGTCAATAACTCCTGGGGAAAGCAAATGTCTCCAGAAACTTCTCAAGGCATGGAGTTTAATCAACCAGCAAGTTCAGATGCTTGGCTGTCACCGAGGGTCGGAGAGGGTAGTGGTGAAAGACCACAAAATCAATGGGGAAAGCAAGGTGGTGAATCATTCAAGAAAGGTCGTGTTGAGAGCTCAGGAGGTTGGGGTTCAGATGCTGGAGGATGGAAGATAAAGAAGAATCGCCCTAGTAAATTACCCGGGAGTAATGAAGATTCTAGCTCGACCCGACTATTTACTGCAACCAGACAAAGATTGGATATGTTCACATCTGAGGAACAAGAAGCCCTTGCCCATGTTGAACCAGTCATGCAGTCCATCAGAAGAATCATGCATAAGCCTGGGTACAATTCTAACATAGACTTTTTAAGATTGAGACCTAGCAACTATTTTAAAAAATGCATAATAGTATGTGTTATGTGGGGCAAATTGTTGTTTTATCACAAATAAGAGATTAAGGTTTTGTTCCATGTCTCACTGCTAAGGGCAGGAAAGTTTGATTTTTGAAATTTTTTTGTTACTTTCTTTGCTCATATTTGGAAAATTGAATTTCCACACCTGCAGAACATAGGGAGAAAGGGGTAGGGGTCAAGGGGTGGGGAATGATAATGTTAAAATGTTGATAGTGGAAATCTAAGTAGTTGTCTGCTGATACAGCACCGTGTTATGTATTGAGATACACGTTTCTAGTGAGTTGAGACAGTTTAGTTTAATTACTGCAGTCATGGTTTTTATGGAACGGTAACTTATATTTCATGCTTGATTTTTTTATTGTTAAGATGTCTTTGTTTGGGAAATTTCCAATTTTTGTATCCCATGAGCAAATGTTTTTTCTGTTTTTTAAATTTCCAATTTTTATTCATCATGTTTGAATTTATCATTTGTCGTACATAGGTACAATGATGGGGACCCACTGCCTCCTGAAGATCAATCATATATAGTTGACAATGTCTTCAGTTATCACCCAGATAAAGACACCAAAATGGGTGGTGGAATTGATTATATCATGGTATGTTCTAATTCTTGCTCAAATATATCCCTCTTGAGGTAATATTTTCTCACTAACGAAATGACATTTAATTGGTAATTCTTGGCATAAATGAACATACATCTATACCTGCTTTTGTGTAGACATATACAGATGTTTCTGTCATCAATAGGATTGCATGATGCATTTTAATATGAATGGGAATTACGGGTGTTTATTTTGGGGATTTGGTGGGGTGGACAATTACGAGGGAAGAAAGGTGCTTTAGGATATCCAGGTGGGAATTTCGTTTCTTGTTTAGGGTTAGAAAATGCTCCATTTTTTGTCTTTTGCCAAGTGCTAAGCAGACTGCTTTACTAAGCCTGGAATTTTCTTTATTATTATTACTTTTCTAAAAATTTATGTATCTGTTAGATTCCATTAACTTAAAAATTGACTTTACAGGTAAACAAGCATACGAGTTTTCAGGACACAAGGTGCTTTTATGTTGTCACAACTGATGGCCATAAAGAAGATTTTTCATACCGGAAATGCCTCGAATACTTAATTAAGAGCAAGTATCCAGAAATTGCTGATTCTTTCAATGGTAAGTATTTTAGAAAACCAACTGGAGGGAATCGGGAGCGGCAAACGACTCCAGATCGCTTCTCCACCCCAGATCGCTTCTCCACTCCGGAGCGCTACTCCACCCCGGAGCAAGCTGAGACTGTGGAGAAGGCAGCATAAGCCAGCGCATTCTATTTATGGAACATTTTGTCTGGAGGATCTTTTACTCTTCCTTCTGGTTGTAAATACATGCCGAAATCTCTGCCGTCTGCTCTTTTGATTTGTATATACTGGCAGATGGTTGTGTAATTATACAGCTCCTCCAGTTTACTGTTATTTTTTGGGGTTCATTTTTCGTTTTAGTTTGAGTTATTTGGCGATTTATTTCCAAAACTCTGAATCTGGAGAAGCGTAGGCTGTCTAATCATATTGCAGACTGAATAGAACAAAATAGTAAATTAGGAAAAAGAAAAAGATGAAATGAAAAAACAAAAAAAAAAAAAAAATTGAAAGCTTTGGAAATTAGTTGGGTTTCCTATTAATGATGGTCTAGATTAGGTTAAAAATTAGACAAATTTGTGGATTTGCGACTTGGTATGTGTGATGCCTTGTAGAACTTGTAAGCTGTAATGCTTGATCATCTTGCCTTGCGTCCTAAATCCGTTTCAGCCGTTTCATTTATAAGCAAGCAAAAAATGTGAGGGGCTTATAGAAATATGACCAAATTTTGGGCCCAATTTCAGTAAATGTCCATTTGTCAAATGTTATAGCAAAATGTCCCGTATATATGCATATATACCAAGTGTAAAATTTTATATACCAAGTATAAAAAATTATATACCCAGTGCATTTTAGTACAGTAACTAAAATTGGTAGATACGTGTATCTACCAAATATAAAAATATATATACTTGGATATTTAGCTATAAAATTTTAAAAATGGACATCTACTTAATCAAATTTAAAATTTTGGTCATCCACCTAAATTTTTCAAAATGTGATTACTGCACTTAGCCTAAATTTTACTGATTTTTATCTTCTTCTTTTTCTTTTATCTTTTTATTTAATTTTTATTTTTTAAGAGCTCGGTTAACTTTTCAAATTTCACTTTTGTCGCCATTTCAAATTTTTACGTAAGGAAATAATAATTCACATATAGGGTAAAAGCAAAATGAAAGTAAAGTGCAGTCTCTATACAGTGTTTATTTGGAGGGGGGTTGACGAAAGTGAGATTTTATTGTTTTTTTTTTCTTTTTATTTGTTTTTAAGATTTTATTGTTGTTTTTTTTATTTCTTTTTAATATGTAAAATTTTGGGACTGTTCACTCCCTTCAAAATAAAGTCATTTTTACACAATTCCTTAAACGAGGCTTGAAGTCGTGTATGTTCTTATGAAATAAAAACCAACGTATGATAAGCAGGTGTATGTGACGTGAAGAAGTTGAACTCAAAATTAAAGCTATGCCATTTGTGCAAGGATCACAGTTTGGTTTTGGACAAATGCTTTAGGTGTAGGCAAATTGAGTGTGACGTTTTAAATGCAGATCGGGGCCTTTGTTTTGAAAAGGTACTATAATTGAAGACATTAAGACTTCTTTTTGTATTCTAAAGTGATACTTGTTAGTTTATTCCTGAATTAGGTTATACGGTGGCCCATGCACATGCACTAGCCTGTTTAGCTGTTAGTTCCATGGAGTAAATTTGAAGAAGATTCATTATTGACAGTGCTTGAGGAAATTGTGGTAAAATATGGTAGTCGTTGTGATAATGGAACATTAAAATCAGGGACATTGAAAGAGATAGAGAAGGCAATGAATAACTTGATTCCTAATAGTGGATTGAGAGCTACTCCACATATTGAGAATAAGATAACGATGCTAAAAAAGCAATATGGCACAGTTTATGACATGATTAACAAAAGTGGTTTTGCATGGAATGACATAAAAAAGTGTGTGGAGGTTGATAGTGAGGAGGCTTAGTTGAGTTATGTTCAGATATAAATTATAAAATCTATTTTGTCACTTTTTATTTATCATTAGCATGTTATACTTACTGCTAGCTATACTTATTGCAGCATAATAAGGATGCTGAAGGATGGAGAAACAAATCGTTTCCTATGTTTGAGAGACTTGCTATTATCTTTGGAAAAGATCGAGCAACTGGGGGAGGAGCAGAAACACCAATAGACATGGCTGAGAATATGAACCAAGAGGTTGGTGAAGATGATGATGAGACCAGGTCGGTGAATCAAACTTCCTCTATTCCAACTACTCGAAGGAAGAGATCTAGATCAGAGAAGATGCATGATGGGATGATTGAAATTGCTTCTTCCTTCAAGACGATGTTTGAACAATCATTTGAGCAAGTAAGGTTGATTAGTGAGCGGTTGGTTCAAGGCAATGATGATGGTAAGGATATTGCTTTAGAGTTGAAACAAATGGGCCTTTCAGATGACGACCAACTTGATGCCTTAACTCACATATTGGAGAAACCACAATATGTAGTAATGTTTAAGTCGATAGATAGCTCACTACGAGAGACATTTGTGAGAAGAATTCTTAGGGAAGTTAGAATTCATCATTGATTTTCTTGTGAGCGTCATGGTATTATTTAAGACTCTCTTTACTATAGTCATATTTTGGACCTTAAAAAAGTGATTTTACTTGCTTTAGCAATAATATATTCTATTAACCAATCTATTTTTATTTTTATATTGTTGGATTTTTTTTTACACATGTTTGCATGTATGAAGAAGAGAGAAAGTTGAGGGCTTCAATGAGAAATGAAAAAGCCGAGGGCAAAAAAGAAGAGAGAGAAAGCCGAGAGCGAGAATGAGGAGAGAGAAAGCCGAGCAAGAGAATGAGGAGGGTGAGAAAAAGGAGAGAAAGTCAAGTGAGAGGATGAGGAGGGTGAGAACAAGGAGAGAGAAAGTCGAGCGACGGTATAAAGAGAGTCACGAGAGAGAGTCATGAGATATTTGGGTGAAAAATCACTTGAATTTCAGTTTTTAGAAAATTTGATAATTAATACAATACAATACAATTACTCACCAAATGTAGTATAATTTAATACAAGTTCTTAATACAATACAAAACCAAACATAGTACTGTATAAAATTAATATAATACAATACGGCGTACCAAACGTGACCTAAAAATCTTGGATAAGAATACCCTTTATGCCGCTAATGACGAAGAATCCATCACTTATTGTACGGTAAATCAAATCAACAAAACAATAATGGCCATGGCAATCAAAATTTAAGCAGAGCCAACTTCTTCTTATCCACATTAAAATTCAAAACAAATAAACTCCAAAAAACAAGGACAAAACTATTTGCAGTTCTGTTTTATATTTCTAAATTAAAGGGAAAAAGAAAAAAAAAAAACTAACAGCTCCTTTTCTCTTAAAATTAGGTGGAACCAGAACTCAAAAACAAAATAGGCAAATGAATAAAAATAATTAATAAAATGATATTAGAATTTTAAATTTCAAAATGAGATTATACAGAGAGATTTGGCTCAAATAAATTGGTGGGTTTATTTTATTTTTTTATTTTGACATAGATAGGAAAATGAAACGACAATTGATTTCGAGTGAAAATTGATCCGACAATTCCCAACCCTTAACAATGAATCTAATAATAATCAAATGTATAAAAAAATGTAAAATTCAGATAATAAAAATACCGAAAATGAACAAACAATTATTTAAAAAAAAAGGCTAGCATAAAGACGAGGAGGTGCCTTGGATATATTGGGGCTCAGTTTAGGTTTCTTTTCGTTGTTCATCTACTTACAGTGCTTTTTTTTTTTTTTTTCCTTCACTAATTCAGTGTGGGACCAGGTGATATTAAACCCAATTCTAAAATATAAATGCTTCGTAGGGCATTAAACCTAACACTATACGAACCCTAACACTATAACCATAACCATGCTCTTTCCTCCTCTGCGCAGCCAGCAGCCATTGACGATGCTCGACACAATTAGCTCCTCTAACCATTGACGAGCTCCACAGCCATGGACGAAGCTTGATGCTGACTCAATCAGATTCCTCCTCTGCCATCGACGAAGCTTGAAGCTCGAGTTATCAGATTCCGCCTCTGCAATCGACGAGCCCCGGCAATTGATGAGCTGGACTCAATCTATAGCAGGTAGCCTCGACATTTCCTTCTCCTTTTCTCTTCCCTTGCATCTGCATCAGTTTTAATCTTTTACCCAAGAAAAGTTCGAACAATTTCATTGCATCTGAATTGGAAAATAGATTAGGGTTCTCCCTCGTTCAATTTTTGAGTGTCTTATTACTCTTATCCAAGTAAAAATGATTTTGCTGATTAGGAATTTTGAGTATAGTTGTGAGATTTGTATGTATAGTTGGATTGTTGTATTGGGTTGTGTTTTGAACTCCTGTTTGGTTGCTGAGAAAATGGAGGGATAGAGAGAAATTTCATTGTGATCAGTTTATTACAAAAAGAGGAAAAACCCATCACTCTTTTTTTGTGATTGGATAGGAAAAGAACAAACTATTGGTCTGTTGTTCTCTTCCTCTTAAATAATTGATGTGTTGGTCTTATTGATTTACTTTCCCTCTTCGTTTCTGGAGAAGAAACATCGTTCTCAAATAATTCAGAACGAATTAATTTTGCTAGATTCTTAGTTGCCAAACGTTGTTTTCTACTTCCCCTATTTTGGGTGCTCGTTATTTGATTGAAGTAGTTATATCCTAGAATTGAGTTAAGGTTCAATACCTGTATTGTACATGCAATTTATTTTGCACCATTTTTGTATCTGGTGAGAAGGGTTTGTTTTTACTTTTTGTTTAGTTCATTCTTTGAAATGTTCAAAACCCTGTACTTTTTTTTGGGGATAGAATACAGCTTTACTGCAATTACAGACGTTAATAATTTTGTATCACTTAAAACTTTATTTTTAATTAAAATAATTAAATTTAGGAACTGTTTTCAAAAATTCTTAACCAAACACAAATTTCTTGTTTTCGAATTTGAAAACTATTCGAACACACTTGTACCAAAAGAATTTTCAGATTTTCAAAATTTTGAGTACAATCCTTGTTTTTAGATAGAATCTTACTTTTTGAAAACTTTGTTTTCAAATCCTATACTAAACGAGCCCTTAGCTTTCGGATTTCAGGTAGAGTATTTTCATTTTATTGTTGATTTCTTCTGTCGAATGCTGATTTTAGTGACTTGTATTGCCAGTTGTTTCATATTTATTGATTTGAGTATATTATGTCATGTATGGTATATTCCGTGGCAGGAACTCAGGGGTTTTTGCTGGTGACTTGTATTGCTAATTGCTATGTCATGTGTACTATGTCATTTAATGTGGAAAACCTGCTTATAGAATTGATGTTACCATATAATTATTTGTCTAGGCTGTAATAGCAGTTTTAACCATTTTGCAGTATGCGTGAACTATTTTGGAATCATTTGGTTCCCTTTTAGTAAGTTTGTGTATGGCAAAAATACTCTTAAGTTATTGTTTTTCAGTTTTATGATGTATACGTTGCATTTGAAGTAATCTAGGATAATCTTTTTTCGTGTCCCATATGTTGCTTACCTCTTAAAAACTTGTACTTTTAGGCAGATGTACTCCAACTTATTATATTATTGGTCTATGCAATATATGGTCTCTTTTTGGCTGCCCTGTATGTTTTTTCTTCCGAATAATTAGGCCTTTTTTCAAGATAAGTTGGTGTATCCTTTTGCATGATCAGATATGATACTGTTATATAAAGTTTGATGAACAACTTTACTTCATATTCAATGCCAAATTTATTTCTTTCCTTGTTTTCAATGATGGCTGCTGTATGTTTTTTAATGACAGATTAGAGGATACTTGAAGACAGCAAAGAGTCAGGGCACATCAGTTTTTGGTGTGTCCAGCTGTGGGAGTTGTATTTCATTAAATTAAGTTGTTGAACTCTAAACACTTTCTAGTACTGATGATTAGTTTCTATTACCATTTAATATAAATTTGATTCCCTAGTGTGATGGTATATTTAGTATAAAATAATCTTTAGTTCTGATAATTAGTTTCTGCGTATATGGATTCAAAAATATAACCTTCTATTTAATATTTCAAGTTAGAGTCCTTAGGTGTGCATAAATTTTGGTAGTGAACCAAATTTGTATTTTTCTTGCTGATTTTATTTTATGATTGTCCAGAAATTTAATGAAACTTTTCCGGAATTGTAGTTTATTTAGATTTATCAATTCAGTATTCGCTAACATATTGATGAACTTATAATTGATCTTATGCTTTTAAGCCTAAAAATGTTATTGTATTTATTATTTTTTTCCAATTTCACAGTGGTTGATTTTTTCGTTGATGTTACTTATATACCTCGTTAGACTAATCTTTTTGTTGCCTTTTTCACTGTACTGTCGATCAGCATCACATTCTTGTTTGTTTCAGTAGCCTATTTCCTTTTAGTGGCCTTTCTTTCACATGTTGTTGTTCTTGTGCCATTTTTCAATATATGTAATCCTTTAATATGTTCCCATCGCTATCGTTGTATTTTACTATATTTCTGTATACTTAATGAAAATGAATTTTTTATCTATAAAAGAAAAGGGCTAAGGCAATATGAGATGAGTAATCACAGCCCTTTCATGTTTTTTGAGAGTCGAAATTTTAAAAGTTCTTCTGTTGTGGTTTATGCAGGTTTTCACAATCCGGTCAACCTTGGAGTAACATATGCTCTTAGAATTTCAGATTTTGAAGTTGCTTGAGGTATTTCATCTTATCTTTGATTTTATCCTTTTCCCGAGGCTTTGTTTTTCTTTTCTTTCTTTGTTCTGTGTTTTGAGCCATTTTCATCAGTTTGATAGTTTTTCTGAGGTTCTTCTGGGCTATGCTCTGTTGGTCTTTATGCAATTTTTTGTACGGTATATTTGGGCTACTTTCTCTAATTTTTCACTTGTTACTGTTTTGTAATCAAAATCTTGAAATGGCTCTTTTCTAATGTTTGAGTATGGACCATTTTCAATGCATGGTCCAGAGCTTAGTTTCACACATGAGCACTTTCTGGATCTTGTGGACGGAAAGTAAGGTCTCTGCATCCCATATTCTTATATGCAAGCCTCTAATGATTATGTTTCTTCTTGAAACTGAGACTTAAACTCTCAAAATTCAAATGAATTTGTCTTATGTCCTTTTCTCTTCCGAAAATGATTCTCTATGATGCTATGATCATCATTCTTTTCACATCAGATCTTTATTTGAACAAAGCTGTCTTATCAGCCAAGTGAATGCCTATCATTGGCAATAAGAAAGTCTATTATGCAGAGTTTCTTGCACACATAGGTTTTTGACGTGTGTTCGTCAGGCTAAGGATTATCTGAAACTTCGCTGAAAACCAGTAAGGATGCCCTTATCTATGGTTGTGGGCAATTCTTACATAAGCGATTTTCCTTCTCAAATTTGAGTGGAATCTATTACATGAGCCTCTTTTTGGAAATATTTCAAGTGAGGGAATATTTCCTATGGCTTTCCTGATCAAACGTTTCCTCTATCTATCCTAAGTGACCAGTGCTTGGTCTAACAGATTGGAGAGTTCCTCTCTAAGGAAATTATGGGAGAAATATAGCTTGAAGAAGCTTCCAACTTCGAACTTGCTTTCAAAGATGGAAGATGTTTCTTTTCAATTGTAAACCTGTCTTTCCCTTTGTTACATTTGTTAAGTAGTCATATGCAAGTTAATAAATTATCTCATCTTCCAATTCCCTTACTGTTTTATCTTGCAATGGAATTTGTACATCTTTCGTTGAATGCAGTATTTCATCAATGTACATGTTTAATGAGCTTTAACACTACCTTACTCGTATTCTTCATTTTCTCCCTTGCTTCGATCACTAATACATTTTTCTTTTCCTGTAGCGACCACTTGGCTATCGGCGATTCAGCACTAATGCTTTTCCGGCATTTCCTTTATATCCTAATGTATGTATTTCATTAAGTAATTTTTTCATTTTTTTTTCCGTACGTTCGTGGTAATATTTGATCTCTAAGTTTGAATAATTGCTTGTTTGTTACTCAAATATTTAAGAAAGCATAAATGAGCATAAAACTCTAGGACAAATTATGCATATAGAAGCAGATACTTAAGTTAGTTAGAGACATGTATTTATATAACTTGGTAAAAAGCAGCATTGAAACAAACTAAAGTGTAAAGGTCCATGTATATATAAGTACTATAAGGCAAATACACAATTATTGAAGAAATGAAACTGTTGTACTAACGAACATCTAGTAAGATTACCACAAACATAATGAATAGGGCCTTTAAATTGCTCAGCTTCCATAAAGTTCAATAAAATGAGAATTTTAAAAGGGATGCATGTGATTTGATGGTGATTAGAGCAAAAAAAATGTTGCTCCTGTACATGGTAACCAATTACTTGATTAGCCACAAATGTGAGCTTATTTGAATATAAATACATTATGTACAATACCTTAGCAACCAAACTAGAGATATGTACCTATGTACAATATGATTTGCTGTTTATTTAATAAAAGCATGTAGCAGGAATATTAAGGATAAAATAAAGGAATGAAGAGAAGACCTAGCTTAGGGACACTTGGTCCGAGGAGTAACTGAAGTTGCTAGCTGTTGCATGCATGAAATAAGACTGATCATATAATGCAGATATGAAAAAAGCTTGTATTTGCTGCTGGTTGATGTTAAAATAATGAAACTGGGGGACGAAATGAAGTAGAATGATATATAGATGTTTAGGAGTTATCTCTAGTCTATCGGGTGGGATAGAACTAGGACCTAGGAGCTGTTTATGTGGCTGCAGGGGTCAAGTACGAGGAACAGATTATAGAGTAAGGAAAGGCTGCTGGGAGATAAGAATTTAAGAAGTAAGAGTGCTCTGAAGTGGTATGGAATTCTCTGAAAAATCTACCCCTTTTTTTGAGAGAAGTTAGTTCTATTTATAGGCTAAGATATCAATCATTAGCACAGGGGAGAAGGGAACAAAATTATGATTATGGAGGGAATATCCTACTAAGTGGCAAGGTTGTCTCTCTCTTGTCTTTAGTAAACCATGTACTGCAGCTGGTATTGTACAAAACCAGCTGCCAAATCTTCCTTAAATTGCTAAATAAAACCCTCAAATTTCTAATGCTGACACCTAGATTGTTTCAGCTTGAAACTGAATACCTGAATACTAAAACTAGCAATGGTTTTGAGCTTCATGTTTCTGCATGTAAATTGTAGTCATTTCCTCTATTTTTTGCATGTACTAGCCCTCTTCTAGATCCCCTAAGAGGATTTAGGGTATAGGGTAGATACCCTAATTGTCAACCCCTTAAATGCCACTGCTCTGTTTCTATTTCTCCTTTATTTTTCTTCTGTTTTATCTTAATTGAATCTGATTTATACTAATAGAATTAATCACATAATTCAATTTTACTACTATTTAGGGACTTACCCCAGAACATCATATTTTAAACTTGTTCTTGATTTCTGCAGGAAAAACCTGTATGGAACTTGGCGGAATTTGTTGCATCTGAGTTTTACCGCAGTCTTTCAAGACATGGTGTCCACTTTTCGGAGAATAGGAGATGTTTATTGCTAGATCTTCTACGGTTAGCATTTGCTTTAAATTGTAGTTTGTATTTTCCTCGCTTAACTTGTGATAAATTAGTCGAACGAGCATAAAAGGTAAGATTGGGGCTATTAGGGAAGCATAATTGGAAATATCTTATTTACATCCTAGTGGTTGTCATCTTCTAATTAACTGGATACAATGCAAAAAATTGGGAAATATAAAAGATAGAATTTAAAGTACTGAACATAAGGACATAAGAAATATAAAGGGTTTTAGAGATTTTATCAAAATAGCTTCAACCTAATCTTAGCCTATTATTTACAGAGAACATGAACTTTGAACAATGGGCTTAGGAGCTCAATACTTGTTTAGACATTCCATAAAAGTTATATACTTGAGTTTAAGGGAATAGGATTTACAGATTAAGGACCATAAAATAAGAACAAAATAGTTGCTAGAATATAAACTAAAACAAAACAGTATAAGATGGAGAAATGGCCGAAAGGGATTTCAAGAGTGAGTGCATATGATTTGGGTTGCTTGTCATTTGAATTGGTCTTTGTGTTTGAAATGATCTCAATTCAAAGAGAATTTGTGCCTCTGTCTCTCCTCCCCTAAGTGGTTTCCTAGAGCTTTCCCTTTAGGGACAATGTGACAAGTTGCATCTTCGTTAATCTTTGAAATGCACTTTTGTCTTTTTGTTGACGTTATTTACCTGAAGCACTTCCATGCACATGTAGATCCTCTATTATTAATTGGTTGCAGGAGTAGAAAAATAACCTAATGAGGGATTTTTTTTTTGTCTCAAAGTTGTTAATAACTCTGAGATTTACACCCTTATTTATAGATATAGGACCTCATTGAACTGGTAGGCAATCTGGAAACAGATCTTATCAGCTTATGAAATCAAACACAACCTGATGACAATTACAAACTTAAACACAAACCTATTAGCTAAACTTAAGGCCAAACCTAACAGAAAATCTCCTAAAAATGGCACTATTTGCTAAGAAACAAAATACAAGTTTAAATTAAAAAATAAAAATAATCCAAAACGCGTCAATACTCCCCCAAGCTAGTGCAAAGATGTTAATCAAGCCCAACTTTATTTACAAGAACATCGAAATTGTATCTTGATAAGCCCTTGGACAATAGATCTGCAGCTTGTTGTCCAGTAGGATCATAGACCATGCAAGTCACTTTATCTTCCAATTTTTCCAACTTTTCGTTAATAAAATATCAACCAACTTCCACGTGTTTAGTTTGATTGTGAATATACTGGATTATGTGCAGTACTAATTGCAGCGTTGTTATCACAATATAGCTTTATAGGATCTTTTGAAATTCTCAACTCTTCTAATAAAAGCTTCATCCACATTACTTCACAACTTCCTTGAGCCAGAGCCCTAAACTCAGCCTCGACATTGCTCTGGCCACCACTGCCTGCTTCTTACTTCTCCAACTAGCCAGATTCCTCCAAATAAATGTACAATAACCTGATGTAGATTTGCTACCAACCAGGAACCTGCCCAATCAGTGTCCATATACGCCTCAACATCTCTAGTATGATTTCTTTCAAAAAAATAGTCCTGTACTCGATGTCACTTTGAGATACTTCAGAATTTGGTACACTACCTCCAAATGTTTTTCACAAGGCTCATTCATGAATTGGCTTACTACACTCACTGTGAAAGCAATATCGGGTCTAGTGTAAGAAAGGTATGAGTTTTCCAACTAGACTCTGATATTGCCCCTTATTTACGGGAGTTCCTCCATCTATTTGGCCAAGCTTCAGATTCAGATCAATCGGAGTGTCCGATGGCTTATACCCAAGCATTATGGTCTCATTTAAAAGATCAACTATTTACTATCTTTGAAAAACCGAGATACCCTTTTTCTACCTTGCAATCTCCATTCTCAAAAAATACTTAAGTTGTCCGAGATCCTTGATTTTAAAGTCATCTCACAATTCTCTTCAAATGATTTACTTCCTTGGTCATTTCAAGTCCCAATAATATAATTGACTTAAACTATCAAAATTGCCACATTTCCATTCAACGAGTGTTTATAAAGGAGTATGATTATGTTGTAGAGTTGAAGGACATGAACTTTGGTGAATGATTCCCTTTTCTTCTAAGGAGTCTCCCAAGATTGAATTGTAGTACTCTCTCCCATTTTTGGTTCTTATAACTTGTATCTTTTTCTTAAATTGTGTGTGAATAAGGGAATAGAAGTCTTTGAAAATTTGCTTAGTGTAAGATTTTTCATTAAGGTAAACCCAACAAGCAACAAGCTCTAGAATGGTCATCAATAAATGTTATGATCCATTTTGTATCCGTTGTAGTTTTAACTCTCAACAGTCCCCAAATATCACGATGAATGGTTAAAAGTGGTATTGATGCAATATATGGACGAGAAAGAAAAAAAGAACGAGTGTGTTCTGCTAATTCACAAATTTTGCAATAGAATGAATTTATTTTAATATTTTTAAATAGCAACAGCAACAAATTTTTCAAATATTGAAAACTTGGATGGTCTAATATATTATGCGGTCATAACATTATTTCATCATAATTAGGAAAGGAAATAGAAACAAAACTCGACTTGTGAGCTTGTTTAGACATGATCATTTTATTCTCTAGAGAATGAAGTCCTTCACATTCTTCAGCATATCTAATGTCCTTCCCAAAGACAACTCCTGAAACTCATAGTAAGAAGGGAAGAATTTAATCACACAATTTAATTCTTTCGTTCGTATGATAGATTTGGAACATGCAACACAGAATGAAGGGTTATATTATCTGAAATTTTGACTGAGCCTTTACTGACCCATCAACCATTCTAACTTAAAAAGTTTCCAGGGCATGGTTTATAGGTCATAAATAGTTGCGAGCATCCAGTCATGTGATGTGAAGCTCCATAATCGACAATCGAAGTCCCAATACTTTCATATTAAGCTTTAAGGGCTAAAGAAAATATACCTTTTTGGACGAAGGTAGCTAATGAAGGATTAGGATCCCGTGAAGAATTGTTGCGACTGTTGAGACTCTGTTGCACACCAAACGCTATTTGCTACACACCGAGCATTACGATTCTCTCCTTGGTATTCTCCACGACCATCACCAGCACCATTAACTCCAACAATGATAACTCCTTTGGTTACTGGGGAAAAATTGGCAGTTAGGGACTCTCCAGCATCTCCTAACATCACCTTTAGCAAACACTTCCCCGAGAGGGAATAGGTTGTTTCCCGAGAACATGGCCATGAACTTCGTCCAGCTCTTTGTTCAACCTATAAATTGAACACCTTTTCGGTCTCTTGCATCTTCTAGTATTTGTTGGCATCTTCAGCACAATGCCAATCATTTTCTTGAAACATATCTAATTCCCGCTAATTATTAGATAAAGTACTAGTATTGAGTAACAGTAAGATCACTCTGCCTCATGTCCTTGAGTCTAGGGTTATGCTCAAATATTTGAGCAGAAGTCTCAGAGTTAGAGAATGTTTCTTTCATGGACTCCCCATAGTTCTTGAGCAATAATGGAAAAAAGAAGGATTTTTTGATGCTTTGTTCCATATAATTGATCAGCCATGATATCACCATGCAGTTCTCAATATCCCAGGTGGAATAGGCAGCATGTCCGACTCTAGGTGCTTGTAAGACTCCCAAGTCTACCTTTATCCCTGAGGAATAATTGAATAGATTGGGACCATTGTTGTTAATTTTTTCCTTCGGTTTGTGAGTTCTTTGTAACGATGGATTGTCATGACTATTAACAATCATGTTGCTGATGGGAACAGCCACACCACTTTCCTGGTTTGTACTGCTGCTTGCATTGGGTGGATTTTTTTGGTCTCGGCTCCTTCATCTAAGAATCAAGTCATTGCTGCCTTTGGCCAATTTTTCAGTTCTGATACCATGTTTGTATAAGTAGAAAAATAATCTAATGAGGGAATATTCTTTTATTTATGAGTTAATAACTATGAGATTTACACCCTTATTTATAGAGATAGGAATTCGCCAAACTGATAGGCAATCTGGAAACAGATATTATCAGCTTATGAAATCAAACACAACCTCATCACAATGACAAACTTAACACAAAACTATTAGCTAAACTTAAGGCAAGAGCTAATAGAGAAGATCATGGCACTTTCTGCTAAGAAACAAAAATACAAATTTGAATTTAAAAAACACAATTATCCAAAAACTTCAACATTAATCCTTATAAAGTACTTGGAACTCTAAATTGCTGACAGATGGGTTACTTATTTCTTTCAAGCATAAACGCAATTTATATATATATATGTATATATATATATATATATTTGTGAGGATCTTGCTGTCCTCTCATGCAAAATGTTACTCGAAACTAGAATTAGTACCTTTAAACATGATTTTTAATTTATGGATAGCCTTTTTAAATGTTTATGTAGGGAAATAGCCAAAAAGTGAGTTCTATTTTTTGGTATATTTTCTTGATTTGCTTTGCTAGGTACTCATCTTATAACATGTTATGTCTTTTTATTTGACCAATTTATTGTTTTGATATTAAAGGGACATCACCATAGAGCTTAAGAACCATCATGACTTTGATTACACTGGGAGCATTATCACAACTCAGACGATTCAGGTGTTTAAGAGAGATCGCTTTTATGCATCACTCGGAACTTCTATAGAAGGTAATTATCTCATTGTTATTACTAAAGTTTTGGGCTACGTAGCGTATAATATTAAAATATGATTAATTATATAAGGAGCATAAAAATATGTGGAAAGTTTTATCTAAGAAGCTTCATTTTTAGAACTGATACCATGAAACTTTTTATTCATTTTTCTCTTATTCTTAGAAAGACAAAAAAACACGGACTTTAAAGAGGGGCATAGACAAATTTACCAACTAAAAAAAATACAGAAAAAATATCCTATGATAATAGGAGAATATCTCTTAAATCATGGAATAGAAACACATATTGAATTAGGTAACAGATTATCCAAATCACTACAAAATAGGTATTCGAATACAGAGAAAATAACTAAGATTATCCTTTAATTTGGTATGAATTTCGACACACCACCTCGAGCTACGTTTTAGATGTTTGATTAAACCTGGCATGGACTTCAGCTCTTCGACTTAATTAGAGGAAGTGCCTTGGTTAGAATGTCTATTTTTTGAAGTCCTGATTGAGTATAGACCAAAATAATTATCGCTTCAAATTTTTTTTTTTTTTTTGGTGAAATGGTCTATTTTAACATGCTTTGTTTGGTCATGGTGGAAATAATTTTTTGCAATGCTAATAGCAGCTTGATTATCACAAAACATTTTAATAGGGCTTTCCATAGGAAGTTTTATCGTTTCAAGTATCCGTTTTAGCCATATTTTTTCATAGATTCCATGATCCATGGCTTGAAACTTTGCCTCTTCACTGCTTTTTAACACAGGTTGCTACTTCTTGCTCCGCCAGGTGCCAGGTAACCAAGTTTCCCCAAATAAACTAACAATACCTAGAATTTGATCTTCGATCAATTTTAGAGCCCGCCAAATTTGCATCAAAATAAATCTTGATGCTTCTAGTTGTAGTCTTTCCAAAGTAGAGCTCTTTGCCAGGTTTCATCTTGAGATATCTTAGTATTCTGTTAACCACCTATATGTTCCTCAATTGGATTATTCATGAACTGGCTTATTGAGCTAAGAGCGAAGACAACATCAGGTCGAGTATGAGACAAGTAGATAAGCTTTTTAACTACCTTTGATATCTACATTCGTCAATCGGAGCACTACCTTCCACTGAGCCAAATTTGATATTGGAGTCCCTAGCATCCCAGTCTCCTTTTACCAAATAACTTCTAGCCCAAAAGTTGTCCTAAAAATATTTTTAACTTGTTAAGAAGTTAAACCAAACTGGGCCTAAGTTACCTTAGACAAATGTACAATAACCAGATGTACACTTTTATCATCAATTACTCTAGCCCAGTCAGTGAAAGCTTCTACACTTTTTGTTGATCCCTTTCTGAAAAATAGTCCTCTACTTGTTGTCCTTTTCAAATATCTCAGAATTCTATAGACCCCATCTAGATGCTCCTCAAATGGAGAGCGAATGAATTGACTAAAAATACTAACAACAAAGGCAATATCAGACTGAGTTTGTGATTGGTAAATACGTTTGCCAACCAATGCTCCTACCTAATCTACTATTGGGGATCCATTAGAGTTTCAGTAGGTTAGCAGCCTAGTAAGCCTGTTCCTGTGGGAGTTGAGTAGTTTTTAAAAATTCTTTTTTAATATTGAACTTATTGTAAATATTTTTGGGGAAAAGTTCATAAATACCCGTTTTTAAAATCATATTTTCATAAATACTTATTTTTATTTTTGTTTCATAAATACCCATTTTTATACCTTTTTTTTAGAGAAATGTAGACCACTACTATTTTACACATGAAATGTATACCACCGTATATATTTCATGAATTAAATGTAGATCTACATTTCATGAATAAAGCTTACACTAAAAATTGGCACACATTTTAAAATGTGTAACGTTCATATTTTACACATGAAATGTGTATCTCATGGATAAAATTTACATTGTAACTGTGGACCACTCATATTTTTCATATGAAATGTGGACCATAAAATCGGATATTTTTGAAAAAAGTTTTGAAAACGGGTATTTTTGAAATAAGTTTTAAAAAACGGGTATTAAGTGTAATTTTCACTTATTTTTGCTGTGAGAGAGTATGATAGCTGTTTTGAGCCCTATAGAAAAGTTTAAAATTATTCTTCAGTCCTTTTAAGGTTAGAAAAAGTGAGGTTAACACTTTTTAGTTTTGTTATATATAAGTAAGCCTACTTATATGTAGTGTACTTAAGGGGTGTTACACATAGAAAAATAAAAGTTTTATTAAAAAGGAAATTAAAGAAGCTATGGTATCATAGAAGCATGCAAAGATATATTATAACGAAAAAGAAATTGAGAAATAAAGTATTTACGTACTTCATTATAGCTTGATCGAATAGGAGTCTGAAATAAAAACGTAATATAGATGTTATTAAGTATAGTTATCTTTTATTCTGACTAAAAAATAATAATAATAAATAATGTATAGCGGAAACAAATCTTCATTTTGCGTGAAAATTCGGGGAAATGCTCATACAAATTTCTTTGCAATCGGAGTAAGTCAACAATGTTCTTCCCATTATACCTGGTCTTAGAATAACTTAAAATGTCCTGGTCAATGCACAAAGTCCAATCTAATTGTCCCTCATGGGCAGTACCTTAGAGATTGTTCAAATCGCCGTCTAAAAGAATTTTATGCATGAAAGAATGCCATTTCTTAAATGTCAAAATCCCATTTGTAAACATGAATAACCTCATTCTTACATTTTGATCCCAAAAGATAGGATGCTCCAAAATCTCGTATGGAGTTCGCTTGAAAATACATGATCAAGAAGACTTATTAGGTTGTATTAAAATTATGATTTAAAGTCAAAAAATAATCTTTATTTTTGTAACTTTGAATGACAAGCTCTAGTTTTAAATATCTATAATAAATCACAAGTCTTACATGATCAAGTGTGGATCTGTAGTTTTGAAATGGTTCAGCAAATTTTGAACAACCAAACAGTCATTCTGCAAATGTAGTACAATTTTTATATAAGTTGGTTGATGAGGATTACCACATTCAAGACAAAACTTAAAAACGGATCCGAGAGAACGCATATTTTCTTCAAAAGAGACTTGTCTAGTTACTGATCTTGTACCAGAGTTTTTTGCAAAATGCAAGAGAAATAAAATAAATATCTTACTTAAAATATTTTTAATGCACAGTTATATTTACATCTATTTTGGCTTAGGCTCAGAATTCTCTCATCTCATTTTACTTTTTTTTTTTTTTCTTCTTTTGAAATAGATTTTCATTTTATTTGATTTCCAAACAATTGAATTGGGTAAGATATTAGTGTTAGAATCTCACATAAAATCTAGAGAGAAGCTCATTTTTTACTTGATATATTTACTGAGCTCCAAAATAGATGTAAATATAACTGTGTATTAAAAATATTTTAGGTAGGATGTTGATTTTATTTCTCTTGCATTTTGCAAAAAGTTCTGGTATAGGATCAGTAGTTAGACAAGTCTCTTTTGAAGAAAATATGTGTTCTCTCGGATCCGTTTTTAAGTTTTGTTTGGAAGGTGGTGAACCTTATCAACCAACTTATATAAAAGTTGTATCGCATCTGCAGAGTAACCGTTTGGTTGTTTAGAATCTGTTGAATCATTTTAAAACTAGAGATCCACATTTGATCATGTAAGACACGTGTTTTTTTATAGATGTTTAAAATTGGAGCTTGTCACTCAAAGTTACAAAAGATAAAGATTATTTTTTGATTTTAAATCATAATTTTAATACAACCTAATAAGCCTTCTTGATCATGTATTTTCGGGCAAATTCCATGCGAGATTTTGAAGCATCTTATGTTTTGGCCTCAAAACGAAAAATGAGGTTGTTTATGTCTACATATGGGGTTTTGACATTTAAAAAGTGGCATTATCTCGTACTTAAAGTTCTTTATGATTTTAACAATTTTTATGGTACTGCCCATAAGGGACAATTATATAGGACTTTGTGCATTGACTAGAACATTTTAACTTATTCTAAGACAGGTATAATGTGAATAACATTGTTGACTTACTCCGATTGCAAAGAAATTTGTATGAACATTTACCTGAATTTCCACGTAAAGTGGATATTTGTTTCCGCTACGCATTACTTATTATTATTATTTTTTGGTCAGAATGAAAGATAACTTCACTTAATGACATTTATATTATGTTTTTGTTTCAGACTCTTGTTCGATCAAGTTATAATGAAGAACGTAAATACTTTATTTCCCAATTTCCCTTTCGTTATATTATATATTTGCATGCTTCTATGATACTATGACTTCTTTAATCTCCCTTTTAATAAAAGCTTTTATATTTCTATGTGTAATACTCTTTAGGTACATTACATATAAGTAAGCTTACTTATATATAACAAAATTAGAAAGTGTTAAACTCATTTTCTCTAATCTTAGAATGGCTTAAGGGTAATTTTAGACTTTTTTATGGGTTCAAAATAGCTATTATACTCTCTTTCACTCCAAAAATATTAATAATAAATACAATATTAAAAAAGAGATTATGAAAACTACTCACAACTTCCATAGGAACAACTTTGTACATATAACTAGTAAAGTATATACAAAGTTCTCCCATAATAGCTTTCTTCATTTCGAATTGGCATATGAACACCACTGCAGTGGAAATATCTCAGCCAATTCTATTGCTGGTTTTGATCATCTGCATCACAAGAACTAAATGAGTTATTGCCTAGTAAATGGAAATCAATGCATGCTTATGAACAAATTAGACATGAAATTTCTTAATCATTATATCCTCACCTTCCCTTGAAAACATTAATGTTTAAACATGCTTGGGCCCCATTAGTCTTGGTATAGTTTCTAATTGAGTGATATAGTATGCATTTTTTTAATAAATATCATTTGAAATTTACCTTATCTTAGAATTAATTCAACCTTCCTCTTGTTTAACTTATCTACAAGAGATTTCACCACATTTACCTATTAAATCAACATGATTGGAACCACACCATATTTACCTATTAAATAAACATCCTTTAGGCTATATGATACCTCATTGAAAATCAAAACTTGTAAACATTCTTTTGATGCAACATCATAGTATGTCTCATGAAAATGATATAAACAATTTTAAGATATTATACAAAGCTCATTGTCACAATATAATTCATTTGGCATATACAATCATATACACTCTTGTGATGCTTGAATGAGATTTCCACTTACCTGAAGTCTTAGAACACAAAAGAAGGTGTAAGGTAGATTTTCTCTCCCAAGAGGGCTTTATGTGTTTAAAGGCCTGATCATGATATTTCAGTTCCATTTTTAAATTCATTTTCTTATGAAAACATGATCATAAGTATCATATTGTCATTTTAGCAATCATGTCAACTAGTACAAAGCATGTCGTTATTATGACCAAAACACAATTTTGATTTCATCTTCCTAACCATAAGGACATCTTAAAAGACTTGATCCCTTCCATACAGAATAGCAATCATAAGCTTGGAATTTCATACCCAAAAAAAATTAAGAATTTCTCAATCTCAATTTTACTTTTGAGATATATATAATAAGGGTTCTTATAAAAAGTAAAAAAAAGCTTGGGTATTTTAATTTTAGTAAAAAACACATTTAAGTTTTTTGTTTTATCAAATAAAACTTTGAATTTTTTTAATTCTAACAATAAAAACTTAGTTTTTGATTATATCAAATAAAATCTTGAGATTTTGAAATCCAATCAAATTGAACCCAAAGCAGATATTTAATCAACGAATATATAACGTGATTAATAAATGACTTTATTTTTTAAGTGTTCTATACTCATGAACTGTTTTTTAAAATTTATTTTAGCTAAAAATTCGATATTTTCGATATAGAATGAAATAGTTTTTGCCCGATTGAGGTGTTTTTTAATGTAAATAGCCTCGTATAGTCACACATGATATTGTATATTAAGAAAAAATGGGTCATTTAACTAATTTTGCGGGCTAATTTGATTTGATTTTATAATCCAAATGGCTTATTTGATATAACCATAAGCTCAAGGTTTTTTTTTTTAATATAATCGAAAACCCATGGTTTTTTTTTTTTTGTTAAAATTAAAAAACTTGGCTTTTTTTTTTTTTTGGATAATAACCTGTTATAATAATATAAAGTGTTGAAAGTTAAAATTTAATGTTCAATATCTATATAATTATGGCAAAGAAACAGATCGATCACATAAGTTCACTTTATATCACTAGGTCAAGAAATAGGCTCATAATCCTTACTTAAGGTTCCTTACTAAGTCCATTAACACTATTGATCATTCGTAATAATTATGTAGACACATTGACTTTGCTATGGAAACACAATAAGATTTTTCATTGGATTCTGATTTCATTTTTTAATTTTTTAATTTTAATTCAGCTATCCAACTTGCCAAGATTCATATGCAAAATAATTTAGAATATAGAGAAATATTAGCAAGATATAATATTCACTATGAAAGTTACAGCAAAGAAAATCTATGCAGCTTCAATTCCCATGTACGCATAGAAGTCATTAACAAATAAAGTACAGTAGCCTGGCTTTCTATCCATTTATGTATATGTAATATATATAACTAATTAGCAACAGCTTCAATTCCCATGTACGCATATATATAACTATTAGTTAATTAAGCAATTTTATATATCATAATAAGCACTTAAATCATGCATTTTAATTTAGAAAATAAATACGAATATATTTAAATGACATATTAGAATATTTATTATTAACAGGATGCACTTGTGAGCATTTTGGGCACTACACTATGCTTTTACTCTACTATAGCATCTTTAATGCCACGATGAAGATTAACGTATTAATTATAGTTTAGGTGTAAGTACAAACAAAATATGAGTGTGTTATTTGTTGAGTTTTAGGATTTTTAGTTTATTGACAATGACATGTGGCTTAGAACGTGAATATTCACTAATATTTTGACAAATTCTTTGCATCGACCAAAATTAGGAATTACTCTGATAATTGATGCATTATTAGGATTTGCACCATTTAAATGACATTAATTGGTTACTTTGATTTACAAGAAATTTTTAGACATTACTCCGAATGTCTAAACCATATGAAGCTCTTTTTCATGTGTGTTTGTGTTTGTTTGTTTGATTTATTTTATTTTTTGACATAATAAAAAATAAAATTTATTTATTGATAAACAGATTATGTTTTTGTTTTAGGCAATTAGTCCACCGGGCAGAGAAGTGGTATATGCATATTTTGCTTCCAAATTTCCCGAACTTTTTATTAGCTTGTATGAAATTGTACGCAAATACCATATGTTAGGATATTTAGTGCCATGATCAACGTATGGTGTATGATCAACGTACTAAAGATAGTGCTTTCTTTTCTTGAGAAATTAGTGTCATACCCTAAGTCGATTACCTTGAAAATTTGCTTAAAGATGCGAAAAAACAAATTACAAAGTTATGTGAAAAATATTGGGGCTTGTACAAAAATACCCCATTTTTGAAAGTAGGGTTTAGTAGATATCCTTGGGTTTAGTAGATATCTTTTTTATTTCATGAACAAATATATTCCTTTTCCAATTGTATTGGCTAGAGTTTATTATAATACCCTTAATAAATTACTTAGTTACCATTATTACAAATTGGTATCTCATTTATTTACCATGATCTGACAAAAACTTTACCACTTATATCAAATGATATATTTATCATTATACCCCTTAAAATATTTATTTACTACTATTATAAATTGATATGTCATTTATTTACTACAACCTCTTTCTTTAGTGATTTCTTATGGTCCGATGATGATGACTATGATCGAATTTGCTCATAACTTGTGAAGAAATATGGAAATTGGCTTAATCTTGTAAATAATTCTTGTGTTAGTTCTATTTTGATTGTGAAATCCCATATTTGAGCACATCTTTGAATTGTAAAATGGACGGAATAAGGAAGCATTAGAACTATTTGAAGAACTTTGATTAAGCCTCTAATACCAGATGCTACTACTATTGCTAGCATCGTACCAGCTTATTCTGAAGTAGCATCACTCAGGGAGGGAAAGCAAATTCATGGTTATATATCAAAATGGGAGCACAATCAAAATTCATATACCTTGAATTCACCTGTCTACATGTATGCAAAATGTGGTGAATTAGATACTGCTCGAGAAATTTTTGATCGGATATCAGACAGGGATGTTAGTTCATGGAACACGATTATTATGTCTTATGCTATTCATGGGTTTGGGAGAGAATCAGTTGAATTGTTCTCTGAGATGAGGGACAATGATGTAAAACCCAATTACAGCACCTTTGTTTCCTTGTTAATGTCTTGTAGCAGATCTGGCATGGTAGATGTGGGGTGGGAGTTCTATTATTCGATGAAAATAGACTACGAGATTGATCCCGGGATAGAGCACTATGGTTGTATCCTTGATCTACTTGGTCGAGCAGGTGATCTTGACAGAGCCGAGAGTTTTATCAAAGAAATGCCTTTGGCACCCACGGCCAGGATCTGGGGATCATTACTTACTGCTAGTAGAAACCATAGAAATATCGATCTTGCTGAACTTGCTGCAGAGCACATCTTTCGCTTGGAACATGATAACCAAATGGTTTGACAGAGCCTAACGGTTTGAGGGTTGTGTGTGTGTGTTTAGGGGGTCAGGGGTTCAAATCTTAGTAGTGTGTGTGTCATTTTCTTTTAATTTGTATTAAGTGGTAGTCATTAGTTAAGCCCCACTTTTTTTTAAAAAAAAAGTAATAGTAATGCAAATGATCCATTTGAGTTAAGAAGCAAAAAGAGTCTTTACTTGACACTATGGGAGCTGTAACTAGAATTATGTAATTTAGCAGTGCTCTGTTTGCAGTAGCAATGGCAATGGACAAGATTAAAAAAAGGATAACGTACAAATTAAACCAAACATGGCAAGCTAGCTAACTAATTTAGTTCATATGAACACCGCCACCGTTTATTTGAACACTAACACCGACACAGATACCAACACCGAATGGTTATAATGCTTTGAGAATATCATCAACCTCCATTCCCTTAATTCCAAGTAATCTCACTTGGTGACTACGACGACGCCAGGACTTTGGCTTCCACAGTTCCAACTCTGCAAAATTAAAACCCAAACCAATAATATATCACTATCAAACTAATTAAAACCATATCCAGTAGTTATAGAAATGAATACAACAAGTAAAAATAAATAAATAATATCTAATTATTAAATTTTTAGGTCAGCAAGCAAGTAAGCAAGAAAATAGCTAGCATTTACGCACTGAGAAGCAAGTCGAGTTGATAGATCTTGGCATGAGCTTGATGGATGAGATCCTGGACATCCACAGTCGATGTGCTTCTCGATCATCGACAAATCAGCCTCGTCAAGCAAATCCTGAGACGATCATATGCATGATCTTCCAAGATACCACGATATATCTTGTCCGATGGGAGCGAACGGGCCCTCTCTAGCAATCTGTTATGCAGAATGAAGAGGTACCTCCTAGCTATCATCACCACATGTGGATGCAACAAATTGGCCACGATTCTTGTCGTCTGCTTATTTACCTGTGCCATTAACGGATCTCTCTTCTCTCTCTCTCTCTTTCTCTTTTTTCTCTTCTCGCCTCTTCTCTAGGGTTTCAGGGAAGCTTTCTTCTAAGACCCTTTTTGTATCCTTTCAGTTTTTGTAGACACAGTCTTATGTTATGTCCAGAATAGGAGAAATTAGGTCCATGACCTTCATGGAAGGTGGCTTTTGAAAACTGGCCTTGTTATATTTGGTTTAATTATAATTAATTTTATTTATTTTACGGACGTGGCATGTTGAAAACCCTCTTTTACCCTAGCTTAAAGCCAGTCATGTTTAAAAAAAAAGAACGATTATTTTATGAAAAAAAGGGCAAAAAGTAAACAAAACCACAGAGAATTTCTACTGTGGCTCAATCCGATAGAGAACTTTTGTTTTGTGCCTTCTTCTTCGTCTTCCTACTCTGCCTTTTTCTGCGTTTGGTTCGACTGTTTAACAAGGTGAAGCAATAGCAGCCGGTCGGACTCATCTCGAGGTCGTAGTCGTCATGGTGAACGCAGCAGCTGTCCCTTGATTCCTCTCTCCCATTACGACTAAAATGGTTCGGACCAAAAATCCATCAATTGTAACCATGGAGTTGCAATCAAGTTCAGAGACGGAGCTTTCTCGATCAGATCGGTTAAATGACAAATCGGATAGGTTCTATTCCCGGTTGGATGGGTCATCAATGCCGATTGAGGTAAAAATTCACTATTGGGATTACATATTTATGGTTTTATTTTTGTCATTTTCATTAAACTATTGTTGTATATTTATTTTCCAAATTAAGTTGAATGTGGTTGATTGATTCGTTAGATAGTTTATCATGTTGTTGGCACTATTCTTTTATGAGCAAATGAGCCACTGCATTTTTTTCTTTTGGCTAAGAGTAACTGCAGTAAAAGCTTCCACATACGCATGGTGTGCTTAATTAAATTCAAAATTATAATCTTCTCAAAAAAAAAAAAACAAAATTATGATAGGTTCATGATATATCCTAAACGTGTTAGGCATATTAAGTAGTAACTATTATATCAAGCTAGACAGATAGAAAATGGTTAACCTACTTCTTTGTCATTTCACTTTTACTCTTTGTTAACAATGTTTTTAAATCTTGAGTTGGCTGTCCTTTTTGAAGCCCCAAATTGTGTATTTTTATATATGTATACAATATTCATAACAAAATGCATACATATATTCTACTTCGTATGTTATGTTATCATAATTTCTCAGCTAATAACTATTTTTAATGAAACATGCAATCTTGATGACTTCATTATCACTGCTATACTATTTGTCTAATGTATTTATTATTTGCTTAATATGAAAACGTAGTAAAATTTCTAGGAAGAATACAAGACCCAGATTATAGATTTTTAGATTGATCCTATGTCCTCCTAAGAGGAATTCATCTTTTAGGGAACATATATGCTTTGAGTTTTTCAAAAAAATATTTGATAGAAAAATCATAGGTTAACTTATTGGATATCTGATTAATCCATTAAAGATACTTAAGAAAAGCATGTCATTGGCTGCTATGTCACTTAAGTATGTTGATCGGAAACATCTTTTGATGGATTTCTATCGATTAGAATTAGAGATAGTGCCCAGAGGTTTAATGGAGAAATTAACAGCTCTTACCTTACAACCTACAATTTTGGAGAGAATTAAGCAAAGCCAGAATACAAATCCCTATCTGATATATTTGAAGACTAAGATAAAGTCTGGAAAGGAAGTGGCCTTTCAGATTTCTAATGATGGTGTAATCAGATATAGAAATAGATTGTGTGTGCTTGATGGAATAATTCGAAAGGAGATATTGACAGAAGCTCACACTACTCCTTACTCTGTGCATCCCGGTACTACGAAAATATATAGGGATTTGAAAATGCATTACTGGTGGTCAGGTATGAAGAAGGATGTGATTGAGTTTGTAGAACAATGTCTCACATGCTAGTAAGTTAAAGCTGAACATCAAAGACCTGCTGGTACATTGAAGCCTATACATATGCCACAATAAAAATGGGAAGAGATTGCTATGGATTTGGTGGTTGGACTTCCTAAGACAAATAAAGGCCATGATGCTATTTAGGTTATTATGGATAGATATACTAAGTCAGCCCATTTTCTACTGATTAAAGTGACTTATAGCTTGGATCAGTTGGCTCGGTTGTATTTTCAGGAAATCGTTAGACTACATCGTGTTCTAAAGGTTATCATTTCTGACCGAGATTCTAGATTCAATTCAAAATTCTGGAAGAAGGTTCAGGATGTTATGGGTACGAAATATTATTTAGTTTATAATAAAAAAATGGAGAACAAATTCAATTAATTTCAACTAAATCAAAAGATACAAAAATAAAAGAGTTGAGAAAATAAAACTAATTTGGTGTATTTTTTCCCTCGCGGATGAGCTTTAGATGTGCTCTTGAAAGTGATGATTTTGCTGCTCCAATATGGTATTTTGTCCTCTTGAATTGGCACTCAAAAATTGCTCTCAAAACTAGTTTGTTGCCTCCCCTCAATATTTTTGAATTAGAAATTTACTCATTCTTAATATCTTTGCAAATGTACTTTTCTTTGCCTCCACTCATTTTTTTGGGAGAAAAAAAATTGAGTATGCACATTTTTATTTTGAATCATACACATTTATTTATTTTTAGTATCATATTTATTAGTATTTCCTAAAATACTCGGAATTAGCATTTATTATTTGCGTTAATTTTTTTTATCTCTCAAAAGTCAAAACCCTACAACTCTGTATATTTATTTTCTCATCTCTCACTTTATTCTTTGACTTTTTGTTTCCACTACTTTTTTTTTAAGACAAAAAGTTTATTGTCGGATCTCTAAGTAACAATTAGCATATCAGTTATGTTAATCAATTTATTACTAAATACAATTAACTTATATTTGAAAAAAAAATTAATTGTGTATGAAGTAAATTTTATTTTCTGTTTTAGACTAGTTTGATCAAGGACATTAAGAAAAATGTTGTTAATATATAATTGGCAATAAGGTTATCAAAAAACATTTTTAATGCATTACATTTGTTATAAATTAATTTTATTTGTATGCATTTTACTTTTATTAATTTTGTAGGTTTGTTAGGTGAACAGGGCCAAAATGGAGCAATTTAGAACAAAATGGTGCAATATGGTCAATCCACAAAGAAATTTAAATTAAAAAGAAATAAAATTCAAACTAAAAATGTATAAAAATTTATAAAATCAAGTCCATAACTGTGTCTATGGCCGTCGCATTTAAAAAAATGTCAAACTTGGGAGCGAATGAAGTATGCGCATAAACAAGGGCGAGTCAGTAGGACCCAGTTTCAACTGATATCACTTTCCGCATGTATTCAGTGTTGGGCGGCTTCTCCACTCCTCTAGCAATTGCCTCCTCACCCAACAACTAATCGCCACACGTCTCCTTCTTCAGCTAGGGCAACTGTGGTGAGACACGTGGAATTTATTATCTCTCTTTTCTTCTTTTAAATCTTAGCCGTTTGATCGTTTCGGTTAAGGAATCTGAGCTGTCTAATTCCTAGCTTCAACCAAAATTCTCCACAACTAGGTTTCCAAGCCTCCATGGTCCAATTAAGCAACCAAGCTTCATTTTATCATAAGAAAGCAAGCATCCAAGAACTCCATTTTTGGAGCAAAAAATAAACAAAAAAATATATTTTAACTATCTATAATAATAGGATTTTAATTATTATTTTGATTTTAATTTTAGAGAGTATTTTCAATAGTAGAATTTTCAATCTCATTTGTAAGAGATATTTTGGAGTACCAATTCTGGGGGACAAATTACCACTTGGTAGGAGCAAAACAACAATGTTCAAGAGGACATCACAAACCCATCCAAAAGGGGAAATACACCAACATATTTTCATTCTCAACTTTTTCTCCTTTTTTCTAAAATAATTTTGTACCTCTTGCAATGGTTGGAATTAATTGGATTTTGTTCTTAATTTCTATTACGAGCTAAATATTTTTGTCTAAGGTTACAAGTAACCCAACTATGTTGCTTGGATTTGTTGCCTTTCTTTAATTTTTAATTGTCTACTTTAATTTGTTTGCCCTATTTTGTGCCTAATGCTTCTAATTATTGGGTCAAAAATTAGATATTTTTTGGAAATCGTGTTTAAATTGGAAAGTAAAATTATGTGTTCAGCTTCAAATAGAGTGATATGCGTACAAGTAAGATTGACATATACTTACTTTGTGTGTAGCCATTGAAAAGTATTATTGAATGAATCATTTCTAGTTTAATCCTATATGAATATAATGGATTAGATTAGGGGGATATGTCTACATGACTATTAGAAGAAGCTTGTAGATAACTAAACACTTGGTTAACAAATTAATTTGGACAAAATTTATTTGAGCTTTAGAAACCAAATCGATAAACTCACCAATTACATTAATGGAAGACTCGGCGGAAATTTATTAGGCAAATCCAATAACTGTTAGGAATCTAATAACACAGTTTGCTACTTCGAAGAAATGTCAAGAAAAATAGAAAAATAAATACAGGAATCAACAAGACACACGAAATTTATATAGTTCACCCAATTTGGCTACGTCCACAGAATTATTGCAGATTTTTTACTATAGGGAGAAAATTTCTTATAAGTATTTACAAATATTCACCTACAACCCTGATCTCAAATACACCCAAGCACTCTCTTACAAGTATTCTCTCACTTACACTTTTCTAATCTCTTCGAACATTCCTCCCTCTTACACAAGAAAGCAAGAGAGCTCTCACCTTCTTAATCTTTGAAAGAAAAGATATGTAAAAAGAATAGAATAGGAATTTCTTCAGAGGAGCGAAATACTTGACATGGTACTACATATTATGGAATGAAGATATGAAGAGGATTAAGCCTATATTTATAGGCCTAGGTTTACTGACCTCTCCTCCATATCCTAACATTATTACCATGCTTTGTACGCAATAAATACACGTTTTGTACTAGCTATACATTATATACTATTTGACATAAATATAAAAATATCATACTCCTCCTTACACATGTATGGTATATATTCACATGCGTTTTCACACACACACACACATATATATATATATATTTGAAAAGACATATATATTCAAGTACAATAATAATAACAAGTGAGTATCGTCGTCAATGTCAAGCTCATCAAGTTTCTGTCGGACAATGCCGATAAGAAATCCAATCAAATCATTGCTATGAATGAAAACACCAAACCCACAATTATTACAACAGCCACCGCCAAACCCACCACTTCACCGCCAAACCTAGCCACCGCCAAACCCACCACGAGGAAAGGAAAGAAAAGAAGAGAGAGCAAAATGCTAATTTTATTTTTATTTCAATTAGTTTTTAGTTTTTCCTTAAAAAATGTTTTTTTTTTTGTTTATTTTCATTTCAAATTTTAAATAATATACTTAGATTTAAAGGGGTATTTTGGTCAATTATTAGTCAAACTTAATATTTGACTTTTTTTAAAAAAAAGGAATGAATCTGTAGAGCCTGTTTGGATTCATTTTTGTTTTCTGTTTTTTATTTTTTTAAAACAAAAAAATGGAAATTCTGTTTGAAAGTTTGCGTCGCAACTTTGTTCTTATTTTTTGTTTTTAAAATTGTTACCAAATTTTCAAAAAAAATTGTAACAAAATCTTTTTAATATTTTATTTTTTTAAGTAGATTTCAAAAACTAAAAAACATATGTGTTTATACACATATACATATGTAAATAGATAATACTATGTATATCAAAATTTGTACCAAATTTTTAATACCAACACATGTAGCATTTGAATTGGCACAATTTAATTGGTTTATTAAAACTTATCACAAATAAATTAATCATATTCATCAATTGAATATTGCTAATCACATGCCACATGTGTTAGTATTAAAAATTTAGTAAAAGTTTCAGTACACTTAGCATTATCATGTGTACATATATAAATACAAATCTATATGACTTCTTTCCTTATTATTTACACTTTTTCTTTTTGGAAACAAGTATGAAAAATGAGTTGCCAAATATATTTCTTGTTTTTAAAAATTAAAAAATCAAAATATGATTTTCACCTCTATTTTAATTTATTTAAACGAAAAAACTAAAAATAAATCCAAACAACCTCCTAATAATTTTCAAATGTGAAAGTTAATCTTGATACGTCAAAAACCAAAATTAGGGTATAAATTGGATAAACAACCCAAATAGAAGATATAAGATTAAAAAAAAATTCCTCGTAAGTGTGGGGAAAAATTGAAAGGGTACGGTAAGGGTTTTAGAAGAAAGCTTCGCCAGAATCTAGAAAAGGGAAGGAAGGGAAAGGGGACGAGAGGAGAGGAGAAGAGAAGAGAAGAGAGATCCGTTAATGGCACATGTAATTAAGCAGACGACAAGAATCGTGGCCGATTCGTTGCATCCACATGTGGCGACGATGGCTAGGAGGTACCTCTTGATTTTGTATAACAGAATGGTAGAGAGGGCTCGTTTGCTCCCATCGGACGAGATATATCGCGGTAACTTGGAGGATCATGCACATGATCGTCTCAAGATTTTCCGTGAAGAGGTTGATTTGTGGATGATCGAGAAGCGCGTCGACTGTGGCGGGGTCCACGATCTCATCCTTCAAGCTCATGCCGAGCTCCATCAACTCGACTTGCTTCTCAGTGCGTAAACGCTATAGCTAGCTCGCTCTCTATTTTCTCGCTTGCACTTCGCTTGCCCACTCAGAAATTATTTCATAATTGAATAATTTTATTTTATTTAATTTTAATAATACTTGTTGTATTCTTTCTGTAACAATTGTTGGATGGTTTTGATTAGTTTGATAATGATATATATATATATATATATATGTGTGTTATTGATTTTGGTTTTGTAGAGTGGGCACCATGGACTCCAGATTTCTTCTGGCAACGTCGTTTGCGCCAAATGAGAGACTGTGAAATTGAGGGGATGGACTTGTTAAGTGCGTTAATTTATCATCTTTAGTCAATTTAGTGATGTGATCATAATGAGAAAAGTTTGTGCATAAGATTTATCATCTTACTTACATTCATTGCATGGAAGTAACATTTTCTGAAATTTCCATGAACATTATTATAATTCCTTGTTGTGTTGTGTTATGTTATGTTACTTCTCTTTTCCTTTATTTTTAAGATAAATTTACTTCGTTTTATTACTTAATTCCTAAACTCAGTTTTGAAGGGATTTCCTTGCATGCGTACAAAATTTCTTTTGCAGACGACGACGGACAATCAGCAACAGATTCGGATATGAACAACCCAAAGGTAATATATAGAGTGTATAAAAATGAAAAATATCCCTTGTAGAATTCCTCATAAGAGCGTGCTGTAAAAATTGAAAGGGTACACAAGGGGTCTTACCTGGAGAAGAGGAGGAAATAGAAAGGGAAAGGGAAAGAGAAAGAGAAGAGAGGATAGATCCGTTAATGGCGCAGGTAAAGCAGACGACAAGAATCGCGGCTGATTCTTTGCATCCGCATGTGGCGATGATGGTGAGGAGGTACCTCTTGATTCTGTATAACAGATTGCGAGAGAGGGCCCGTTCGGTCCCGACGCAGGAGAGTCCTCGCGGTCGCCCGGAGAATCTTGCACGCCGTGGTCTCAGGATTTGTCGTGAAGAGGTTGATTTGTCAATGATCGAGAAGCGCATCGGCTGTGGCGGTGTCCAGGATCTCATCCATCAAGCTCGTGCCGAGCTTTATCAAATCGACTTGTTTTTCAGTGCGTAAATAACTTTTATTTATTTATTTTTACTTATAACTATTGGGCGATGATTTTGATGATTAGTTAGATAATGATATATTATTTGGTTTTGGTTTTGGTTTTGCAGAGGAGGCACCCTGGAAGCAATAACATCGTTTGTGCCAACTGAGACTATTTGGAAGTGGGGCACTATAACAGTTTTGTGTTGCTTCTTAACTCAAATGAATCATTTGCGAGAGACGATAATATTTTGTGGGTTGTATTACTATTACTTAGGACATCGTTTTACAAAATTGTAAACCGGATACTTAATTTTGTATGGATGTGTTTGGGTGTCTAGGGCAATGGATGATGAAATTATTTCGTGATGGTTAATAATAGTTACATGATGAGATTTTATCTGCTTCTTTCTCATTGTACTGTATGTTGCCCGATTGTTTACTATGGTTTTATTACATGAGAAACTGTAAGATAAATAAGCTTTAGGTATCACAACCTTTTTTTTGTCATTAGCTAATTTACTCATATTTGTACATTTTACTGTAGAAAACGTGCATAACCGCCCATCTGGCTTCGACCTCCCATTTCTATTTCATTTGGCTTCAAGCTAGATTATAAAACATTGTTATTGCTTCAGCAATGAACTTGTTGTTAGGTGCTTTTATCATCATCTTCAGTCAATTTAGTGATGTGATCATACTGATAAAAGTTTGTGTATAAGATTTATTATACCCGAGAAGTTTTCTCGCTTACATTGGATGATTGCTGTACAAGTTAGGGGAAAAAAATTATTTTTTATTAGGAAATTATCTTTTTTTATTCTGTGTAGTTTGTTCTGCATGCAATAGGAACCACAACAAACAATTACGAATTATGGTCGAGGCATGACTAGCATTGTCACGACCCGAAGTCGGGGTCAGTGGCAGAATGAGTATTTCATAAGATAGAAATATCGAAAAATATTTTTTAAAAATGACTCAATTAATTCAAAAATTGCCCCGAGGACTCAAAATTTTCAAACTGGTCTCGATAAAATGTTTAAATAAAAATAAAACCCCACAATTATGCGTCACTCATCAAACATAGAATGTAATTAAAACAATTGTTTAATAGTCATACATCACAAATCATCTCACACTTAAATACAGATATAAGTAATACAAACTATGTCCAAATCTCACATTCTAGTTCATAAAGTTTAATGAAATCCAAATTCCTACTCAAATCTAATTATTTCACAAATCTCGTAGGAATTTACTAAAATATAAATAAACTAGTTATTCTGCAATGCCTCGATCTAGTTCTCTCCGTCCAAATCACACTGGGTGCCACCTGAGGGGAAGAAAGGGGCGAGCTAATACCCAGTAGAGAATAGATTACAAGTTTTTTATACATAAGAAATATACTCACGTTGAAGGTCCTGCATGGCTAGTAGACCACTCAAAACAGTTTATAGAATCCAAGTGGAAAGCACAGTCTAATAGTTCAAATATTCCAAATTATTGTAAATCATTCACCAAAACCAGTACATATCTATTCAAACCAACCACGTATGCAATCATGATGTCCGAAATATCATAGATCACTCGTAAGTCCGAGCCACTAAAAGAGGCGCTGTAAATCCGAGCACCTAATGTGTGGTACCGTAAGTCTGAAGGCCGTGTAAGTATGTGAGTGCATGCAAATGTTATGTGAATGACAAAATAAGGATCTGCATTATTTCCACAAAATCATATAATAACCATGCAGTATTCTTTAATCAAATCACTTTTAGTCCTCAAATCTGAGTTTTCAAATCGTTTTGGATTTTCTAAAAATTTCAGTAGTATAACAACCATTTTTGATCAAAACTCAAAAATTCAATTTCCTGCAGAAAATAATTCAAAACAGTATAATTGACATGCCAACTAGTGTGACGTATCTCCCAAGCAGTTTATACCTCAAATCAAGTCAAAAATAGATACAAACACGATTTTTATAAATAATTTTACGAAGTTCTATATTTATTAAAAATATATAAATTTATAAATTAAACTAGTTTTAGAATCAAGTAATCGAATCTCTTACTCAATCGAGTGTCCAATTGGTGTTACAGGGCTATAGAGAAGGTTTGGTGTCGTTTGGAGGGCCGGGTGTCGTTTTCAAAACTTTGATTCCTTGGTTTGAAAACTTGATTTTCAAACAGAGTTTCAAATCGTGAAACAAATTACACCACTAAATTCAGAGCACCAAAAAAAGCTAGGTTAGATATATAATTTGTCTAATTTGAAGCCGGCCCCATGGCATGCAAATCGAGGTAAATCTGAGCTGTCCGATTTTATTTTTCGTGCCCATTTCAAAACATAGTCAATATATATCTCATTTTTCACCATTTTCAACGTAGATTCCAAAAATGATATTAGTTTCAAAATCTAACGGTCTGATCAAAAAGTCAACTCCGAAACTAATTACACATAAAACTTTCCAACAAAATTAAAATCAAACGGAGCAAAACTGAGACACGAGACACCTACCACAAGATTGTCCGTGAGGAGAGGAGTCCACAGCGACTAATTTCTTGGCGACCGACAGCCGGAATCGTCTCTGGTGAGCAACGTGATCCGCAGCAATTTTTCGCCATTTTCCGACGATTGGCTGCTCCGGCAGGGCTGGGTTCGTTGGCGGCTTGTTCCTCCAGCGGTGGGCTTCAGTTTCCGGTGGCTGGCGAGTCAACGTTGCTTTGAAAATTAGAGCAAGGACAAACCTGCCACTGGTATAGCTTTGAAACACACCCAAAGTGTTGATCAATTTCCAATCAAGCACCTTGAAAATCTTGATGAAGAAAAGACTGACTTGCCGACCAAAAACTTTGCTAAATTCCTTCGAAGAAACAAGAAGAGAAGGAACTCATATGGCAAGCCCGGACAAGGAAATCAAAGAGGACAAAAAAAGTTATCTAGCTCAAGTCCACGTAATCATCCTAGAGTGCTCACATAATAGATGATGAGTGACCATTCTAGAATGAAGACAACAAGCACAAAAAGTCAGCAACAACAATTAAAGTGTTCACTCGTGAAACACATAGTGAATACTCTGCGTGTTCACTCGTGAAACACATAATGAATACTCTACTTCAGATTACGTAAGTCTTGCCAAAATTCCCAACAATCTCGCCCTTTTTAGCAAACTTACGAACAAAGCTCACGAATAACTAATTAAGCTTACAAGTAGAACCAGAAATTAACGCATGCTAAACAAGAACTACTCCGCCTAATGATAAAAAAATAGTAAATATATATATATACAAATTAAATAAAAATAAAAAAAAAGTGAATGTTTTTTCTAATCTATATATTTCGTTTGATCATGATGCATCTAAAATACATTTCTTCATCACTATCTTGCTTGCATTTGACTTTGTGCTATTATATATCTTTCTAGTAAAAGGTTCCTCACTTGATTATGCCATGGTTTATCTTTTGTGTGTCACGTTGGATGAATTCTCTTGCAAATATTATTTTAAAACACTTATGTCCATCACCTTATTAGGAAGGCTACCTTATGCTGAAGAGTGAAAAGCTACCTATGAGCAATTTTCTTAACTATGCTTTGAAAATTCTACCATAGGAGAAGACTACCTCAGTACAAGAACGAAAATTCCAGATCTGAAAGTGAGACTCCGGGGAAGAGCTTTGAGCTTGTCCAAAGTTCATCATTTCTTTGTATCTTCTTCAAAAGCTTGAGAGATTTCAAGCTGCAGCTGAGAGGGATTCTCAGCTCATCAGTGTTAGGGGGAGCCTAACTCAACTATAGCTGAGTGGGATACTTAGCTACCTCAAATCTACATCAACCACGGTAGATTTGCAAGTGGTCTCATGAAATTAGAAAAGGAATTTCTATTTGTGTGTAATTTCATTGTCTTGTAATCATACCTTGATTTGATTTAGTGAATTTATTTTTGCTGGAGTAGATCCCTTGGATGTGGACCAAGAGAAATCTTAGTTGAACCAAGTAAAAAATCTCGTGTGATTTTTACCTTTCTTGGTTGTTCTTGCCCAAGTCTAATTATTAATGAAATTTAATTGGGTAAATTGCGTTTATAATTGGTAATCAACTAGATTTGGGACCCTTAAAACTTATAGATGGTATTACAAAAATAAATAAGAAAGTCAAGATAAGATCCAACGGCTCAAAACTAAACACTCCACGTTGGTAAAAAAAAAATATATATATATATATATATATATATGGCTAACTGGGAAAAAATCTATTGTCGCTCCAATAGATTGACAAGCCACTCCAGTCATCTCCGTCTTCTCTTTGACAGTGCTTGCACATAATCGGGGAAAGCTTGAGCAAAAGCCTTGAATAGAGTCGAGTTTTAAAGGAGTTTCGTGGTCCAATAGAATCCTGCAGCGTAGACCAACAACTAATGTATTACATATGCAAATGACATAGGAAAACAATCACCAGATATGCAAATGGATAGGAACATATGGCTTTTTAACACAATCACGGAATAACTAAGTGATGCAAACATGGATTAAAATATGTTAAGAAATAAAATTATTACTATTATCTAAAATATAGTATACCATTATTATCATTATTTAGGATTATTTATATTTATAATTAAGTGTTAATTAATTTCGGGTAACTACATTTATGTTTTATTTTCTATTAGTTTCTAGAGTGTGTTTTGTTTTTTTAGTTGAGTCCATTACATATCTATAAATAAGCTTAACTATGTGATTTTTTTTAACAAATAATTTTTTATTTTTCTCCTTATACGGGTCTTTTTCTCTCAAGTTTTTATATTGATTCTCTATTACTCTTCTACCCGTTCATTAATTACTATCTCATTTTCTCTAATAGATCTCCCCTTGATTCTATTATGTCTCTCTTAAATCTGTCTTGTTTTTTTGTCTATCTTATTTATTTATCTTTTACTATTCTATCAATTCTATCTTATTTTCTCATCTTATCCTACATCACTTAGCTAACACTAACAAAGGACAACTTGATTGACGCTCCAGTAGTCGTATTATGATCAGTTGCCATAAAACATCAAGCCATACAAGCATATTGCAAACATTAAATAATTCCACACTATTCTCTGACCTCACGCAAAATTTAACGAACTCACATATAACAATAAAATCTGCAAATCTACTATTGACAGGAGAATAAGAACAAACCAGACAGTCTGCATAACATTTAGGACTAGTGCCGTAAAACAGCATTCCAAATCGACCAAGTCTCTTGCCCCATTCTGGATCCAGAACCTCAGGCGCGTTGCTCTTTAATTCTCTAAAAAGAGAATAGTTACCCTCATTCACTTCCTTGTTTACCCTCGAACAAACCACAGTAAGAAATTTAATCCTTCGGGACATATCCCAGAACAATGGATGCCCGTATAACTCACCTGCCTCTGGCCTGACATGAACATGAAAGTTTCTCATCAACAAATTATAAAACTTAAAATGCACACAAAGGAGACATTTGCAAAAAGGCTCATAAAAGATTTTCAAATCACCTCAAGAAGAAAGAACAATTGGCTCTAGATTCTTCACCTGATTTATGATATTAAAATGAAGCACCCAATTACAGAATTTTAATAACCTTTCAAGAACATTAAGTTCCAAGGCACCCATTCATGGTATTCATGGTGCAATGCTAACATTAATCCTGTAACTAACTGGCCTCAGGGTATATTCACATTAAAGGTTATATTGATATCTGATTATGACTATCCAAACATTAGGCTAGAGCCCACCCCCACTTGCAAGCATAAGGCTTGTTGGTTCCAAATGACAAAAGGGCTAACATTATGGAGTTATAATAGGGGTTCTTTGTTTCATTCTTGCTAGAAAGTGAAACCTCTAAGCCAGCAATAATTTTCTTCGTCCCTCTAAGCCAACAATAATGTTCTTCAACAAGGCCTACAAATAGAAGAATCTAATTCAAATGCTTTTATAAAAAAAAATAAAGGGCCAGAGTTGGTAAGCAGCTACCACATTTAAGTGAAACTATTCTCAGCTAGTAATCCATGCTTAAGGAGATCTCTCTTACCTCATCTCAGGATCAGGATGTAACAGAAGAGAAATAAGATGGGACGCCTCAGGCATATTCTCCAATTGGGACAAGTTCATCTTATTCTGTAGAATATTCACATCACGTTGGTCAATAGCCCGACCAAATGGGTGACTAGCCTGACCAAATGGGTGACTACCACCGGTGAAGCAAAAAAAGAGAAGACAACCTAAACTAAACAAATCCGCTGCAATAGTCTGTCTCCCGTTAAGAAGCTGCTCAGGTGCTTTCCAACCCGAAATGTCAGAACCTTCAGTTCATTCCAAGTAAATGAGACCAAAAGAAACAAGTTAAAAGCATGCATGAAATAATAAAATGCAATTTAAAGTAAACATGTATATCTAACACACATCAATTCAGGTGCTCATAAATAATGGTGAGTCAGAAAGTAGGGAGCGAAGTCTAGGCTTATCGAAGGAGCATTCTTGGAGAATATCTAAACACAACTGAAAGCCTTGGGGATAATACTCCATTAGTCTGGACAATAATCTGATCTGAATAAAAGAGCACAACAGCCTTATATTGTTCTAGAAGGATCAGTTACAACTAATTAGAGTCCCAGACCATGATTAATCACATAGAACATGGGAAAATTAGGACTCTATCTAGCTAACTCACCATACATAACAAACTTACAGAAATACCATTAAAGAAACAAAAACTAATTAGCCCTTAATACAAAAAAGAACAAAACAAAAAATAAAAGTGTGAAATATGGAACATGAAATGCCTAACAATGCTGCATCAATAAAGATGGTGTGTTAACTCGATAAATATCATGCACAAAATAGAATTTTAACATGCACAGATAGAGGTTTAAGTTTGATATTAGAATGAGAGTACTTACCAGTATAACAAAGATGTGTGAACATCTGTTTCCCAAAAAATATCAACACGTTTTGAGGCTTCAAGTCCCCGTGACACTTTCCCTTTTCATGTAACTTCTCAAGATCAAAAATGACAGATCTGTGGAATCAATGTAACAAAGGGAAGGTCAAGAAGAAGATATATCATAAACGTTGTTTTGAGGTATGTCCCTAATCACAAGCCAGAGGAAATCAGGGGATAAGACAGAGTTGTTTGTGACTTTTACATGTAATAATTAAAAAAAAAAAAAAAAAGAGACCAGAGACTGGTTAGTCACTTTTCCTAAACCCTATTTGGAGATATTTTTAAGAAGTTTGAGTGCATGGGGTCTATGGGAAAAGCCACTGCACTTTACAGCGGAGATAATCCCTAAGCCAGGTAGAAAAACAGCTTCTAGAACCTTGTTTTGGAGCTGAAACCGGACAGGTGGCAATTGCGAAGCCACCTGCCAAGCTTAGAGAAGAATAGTCCTAATAGTGACACCTAGGATTTGATGACTCTACATAGTGATTTTATTGGCCAGATTAAGCCTAGACATGTTACTTCTGCACCTTGGAAATGCAACTGCAGCAGAATTTCAGGGAATGCTGCCTGTTGGCAGCAGAATTCCACCAACTGCTAGATAGTGAGCAAGAGTCAAGAGCAACTCTCTGCCTATGAATAGGAAGCTCTCAACCTCACAAAATCAGACCTTCAAGTCATCACACACGTTTCCGCCGTTTCCTGAGCTTCCTCTCTGCCATTCAGGGTTTCCCCACTGCAGCTCCAAAATCCAGCAACGCTTCTTACTAGCTCAAAATCATCACCAAAATCATTAGAGAACTTTAGATCAAGTCCAAGATCAAGTCTCTAGTAGTATTTGCGCCTTAGAATTTAGGGTTTGCATGTATGATAAGCCTTGTTTCTACGTAAACAGTGGCTGTTCCCAAGTATTTTACTCTACCCAATGGGCTAAAAACTTTCCTAAACTCTCATGCATCATTTCAAAACAGCATGGTTTTAAAAATCTTATTCAGGAACTTGAGGCTTTTGCTTTAGCTCGATGAGGCATAATCTTTGGGGCGAACTGAGGCTTACTTAAGTAACAAAAACCTCATTAAAAATCATGAAAGAAAGAGAAAACTCATAAGCATATAATGAATTAGTTCATAAAAAGACACATAATTGCATTAAAATGTAATAAACTTCGTGAAAATTACTGGCAATAATACACAAAATCACAAACAAAAATGAGTAGAACTTAGTGTAGACTTGATCTATTTCTAAAGTTCAAAAACTTTAAGAGTGAATCTGCCACAGCTCTTTTTTCCTGGTCGAATTCTAAAGTGTGAAACGATAGGCCTAATAATTTGTCTAGTCAAACTTGTTCTAACTTTAAAACAGACCTAAAAAGGTTTAAAAAGAAACTATACGTTAGTTGGGCCAAACATTGTTTAAAAACCCTAAACTGGAACTGATAGTATGAGGCTTAAGCCTCGCATGCTTTTGAAGCTTTACCCGTTGTTGCAGCCAATTGAAGCGTAGCTTCATGTACTTTTTTCTCAGCCCAACCTCAAAGCGTAAGCCACAAATGCTTTTCAAAACCATGGAAAACAGTTTTCTAGGTTAAGTTTCACATTCTATCAGATTTTGTACATTTGAAGCCCCATCTTACTACTTTTCCATGCACAATTAGATATAATCTACACATAAACAGCAGCTCATTTACTCTATTTCATTTATTTTCTTAGTTCTTTTCCTAGATTCACATCTCTTATATATTTCAGACACATCCTAAGTTAGTCTTTAGATCTGAAAAAGAGACTCTACAAGGGTTGAATCATCCAAAAATCCAATTCTCTTTTATGTTCTTGGTAATTTTGTACCTCAGAAAATTCAATTAGAATTTCAGTTTCTTTTCCACCTATTTCGTAAGTCAACTTTAATTTCCAGTACCTTTATTTTCTGCTGTCTAAATTTATGCTCTTTTTTCTTTCTACAATTTACATTTCCAGCACCTTTAATTTCAGTATTTCGATGTCAGAAGCCTTGATTCCAAAAAACCTAGTCTATTTAATTTCTGGTAGTTAAATTTCAGTAATTTATGTTCCAGTTCTTTTAAATTCAGCAATTTACATACAACTTTAATTTCCATCTTTTACATTTCAATATCTTTTATTCCAATTAGCTAGCTCCTTTAAATTTCAGTTATTTAATCTCTTAGAAATTTATTTTTACCAGCATTTTTTTTTATGTTATCTAAGTACCTAACTTTAACTAGCAACATATAGATACCGACACCTATATCTCCACGCTTATACTAACCTAATTATACTAACCTAATTTGTCATGCTTTACTATGCTGTCTTAGACTTGAGTAACATTCAAAACAAACACGCATATAGATACAAAAAGATCTTATATCAAAACAAGACTCAGTGAGAATAAGATGAAAAAGAGGAGTATTTGCTTAACACAATCGAACTGGCTTTAAGAGGAATGCCATGCATACATCAGACATTGATATAGTGCATGTTAAAGGATACTTTCTTCGACCTAAGAGCTAATCATACATGCTACGTACAAAACACATTACCAAGACTGATATAAGATTAATCCAACTTAATGCCAAAGAACATTTCCAGGTAGCATAGAGACTTAAAAACGAAAAAGTAGAGAAATATAATTTTCTAAGTAGGATATTACATGCAATTAAATCAATTTCTAACTAACTTCATGATCTCAAGTACTAAACATAGACATTTAAAAAAAGTAAGACATTTAATCTCTAAGTAGGCTACCATATGAAATTAAAGGAATTTCTTACCAACCTCATGATCTCAATTACATGAAAAGTTGGATTGCCACTTGTGAGAGCTCCCACGTCATATTCAGGAGAATCAACACGAAAAAGATCATCTAAGTTCCAATAAGGTATCTCCTGGAGGAGAAAAGCCAAGTATCGTTTATTTATAAAAGAGAAAGAAAGCACAAAGCAACAAGGGCATATGAGAGTGCAACAATGGAATATGAGAGTCAGTGATGTGTTTCTTATTTATTTATTTATTTTTAAAGAAACAGGGACAAATTTTATTAAGAAAGGAAACGAAATAATAAAACAAAAAAAAAAAAGATAGACAAGATATCGTCTTAAAGATAGAACAAAGTATTCAAATCCCTACTCAAATCTGAAAACAACAAATCCTTGAATTTTTTGTGTGTGAAAGATCTAAATATAGCAACCCAAAATTTAACTTTTTCCCAAGGAGACTCAAGACTTCCTTCTCCACCTTCAAAAGCTTTGTTATTCCTTTCCAGCCAAATTGACCAACAAATAGCCACAATAGCACTGTTCCACAACCTTTTCCTACGACCACCTAGACTGTAAAATCCTCTATCAAACTGAAAGACATCCTTACTTCGACCAGGCCACACCCACGAAACTCTGAATTCCTTAAGTAATCGACAGCAAGTGCAATAGCATGGCCGTGAAAGAATAAATGATCCATAGATTCATCATCCAGGTTACATAGCACAAACCAAGTAGGAGAAATAGCTAAAAAATACGGCTTCTATTTCTGAAGTACATCATAAGTTTTTCTCTCTTAAACTTCAAACGAGAGTTAATTTAAACTTCTCAAAAATTTAAATACTTCCCAACTAAGTTGGCACCTATGCAAATTATATTAATGTAGTACATAATTCAAGAATTAAAATTAGCTTACATTAAGTATCATTATTACCAACTTCTATAGTATACAAACTTACTAAGTTTTCGGCTTTTTGAGAAAGAAAAATAGAAAATAACAAAACATTTATTTCTTCTAATTTTTATCTAGAAAGTATTTTTAATTATTTTTGTTCTCTTTTTTTAAACATTTTTAAAGTTAAATTAGATTTAGAAATTGTCATATAATTCGAAATGAAGTATACTTTGTGCAAATTAGTTATTACTGCAAATCTTGCCTGTGATGCCAGCCTCGATGTCACGTCGCCTTATATAAGTATTATGTTTGTACCATCTACTAGTTCTAGCCTGCTTTGACACCACTTATGAAAGTCTATTATTAATTAGGATTATCTTACAGTTATTGTTAATTTTATAATGTTCAGTATTTAGAATTCTTGGTCTCTTAAGAGAGTTATTTATCTATAAATAGACCTGATTAAGTGTTACGAATTGGAGAGTTAGTTGGATAATGTAAAATGAATTAATCTTCTCTAGCTACTCTCTATATGTCTCTCTCGTCTCTATATTCTTTTCTGTTATATGTAACCTTCTTCATGAAGCATGTGGTACACTATTATTAGCTGAAAGTAGAAATACATACAAAGGTGGAAAACAAAAGAGTGACAAATATTAGAGAAAAAAATGAAAATGATAACAAGGTGCTTGATGGATGACTTACAGGTAACGCCGAACCCAACTTCTTAATGTCGTTCGCAGAGAAGTTAGTGACATAGTGTAGAAATCTTAGCGGCTACCAAAAACGTAAATAAATAAATAAAGGAAACATACCAAAATGCTTAAAGGAGCAAAACAAAAATGGAACATGGTGAAATAAGAGTTGCAATAGCACATAATTGAACCTCTTGCTCAATGGTGGGTGTCCTAGCTCTCAAGGCCGTGCAAATTGACTAAATGAGAAAATAAAAACAATAAAAAGAAAGAAATGGAAAGAAAAAACAATAATGCAATAATTGATTGTTGAACGTAATGAACTAAACAGTTAGAATAGCATGCGAGAGAACAGTTCTTCAATTTTGGTCTTGTTAGCTTTCAGTGCCCACAAAGTGACTTAAAAACTAAATAAAAGAGAAATAAAGAGAACAGCAATTGCTTTAAAAATAAAATAAAATAAAGTGACAATAAATATATGTGTATATATATATATGATGTTGATAAGAGTAGCCAGTTTACCAATCTGCAGCCGATCAATTTGTCCTTATGAGCAAAATTTCGGACAAAACGAGTAGTTGATCTAGAGAACATGTTGTTGGAGCACCGTAACAAGCCAATTTGATTGAGATTTGATGATCACTAGTCAAAAAAGATTGTATCAATAAGAATTGAAAAGAAGGGGAAAAAATAGAGAATATGGACAGGTACGAGTAGCAAAATAAAACAATTAACTTGAACAAATGTCCAGTGAATTCGGGGTGTAGGCCAGAGAATAGAGAGAGTTAAATCAATAATCTCTTTCTTGCGATCGATTAAAGTTGAAACAGAAGACAAACACTCAAAAAAAAAAAAGGTTTTCCCGGATTAAAAGATTTCAATTTCCAATACTTATATTAAAAAAAAAAAAAGAAAAACAAAAGTGGTGATTAAGGATTAAAATATCAATAATGCAGATGAAAATAGAGACGAATGGACACAATTCTATCTAATACCTAAAACAGAATTATCAATATCGAGAAAAGGTTCTAAATGTTGCAAAGAGTCGAGCGAGAGAAAGAGAAGGGATTAGAAAGACTCATTTTTCCAAAAAAGTCCGTATGAAAAATTTTAAACTACACTGTACCGTGTTTATGATATCATCTTAAATAAATTACTTAATTTAATTAAAATCAAAGGAAAAAAATCTTAAAAAGTAAAAGGTATAAATGGAAATAAAGTTGGACTCAAGGTCTGTTTGAGGCCGGATGCGACAAAAAACAAATGAGACTTAAAATACCTTATTAACCCTGGTAAAATGTATAAGTTACCTACTTTTTATTGAAATAATAGAAAAAAAAAAACTAAAAAAAATAAGATGAGAAAATTTGACTACTTTAAGTTACATACTTTAATTGTAGTATGTGCCATTAAATTGACAGCCAAAAAATAAATGCAATAAATTAAAAATTTAAGAGATGTTCGAGTCATTGAAGCTTTTCTAAAAACTAACTCAAGGACGTATATGAAGTAAGTCCTGGTCCTCATGGATCACATTCACACATTGTTGCTGTGCAGCTCTTGTTTGTGACGGGTGCTTTGAAGATTACCAAGAAAGCACCATCGAGCCAATGGATATAATTGCAAAATTCAACAAATAGAATTGCACAACACAGTAATCTCAATTCAAGCTTATACCCATAAACCAATACCCTCATTTCATCAACCTCTTTTACGAACTTGAATTTCAGCAAATAATTAATTTTAAGGCAACATTACAATCTAAAAGCAAATTAGTATAAAAACCTTCAACATACTACCTTTCTAATCTAATTCGTAACAGCAGTTAAACATATCTACACATATTCTTATAGTGATTAGTCAAATCTGTTAAATAATCCTTGAAATTTCACTAAAAAAAAAAAAAACTCAGTTTTAATTGTTTTCAACCTATTTTCTCCACAACTATGAGCCATACAAAGAAGAGACCAAAGAATAGAGATTTTAATGGTGTCACTCAAATTAAGTTTTGTGCCAGTTAGAGGGTACAATAATTGATTAATGAAAAAAAAATGGATAAAGCCCTAAACGAAACGAAAAGAATTTTCTTTCTTTTCTTTGGATTTGACCTTTGTGTTTAAGTGCGTGCATTATAGCAATAAAAAGACGATAAAGAAAAAACATAGAGAAAGAGTGAAAATTAACCTTAGATGGTGTGTTTGTTGAAGCAGAGTGGCCACAACGAGAGAGAGAGAGAGGAAATACAGTTCTTAAGCACACAAAGCTAAAGCGGCATATTACCATCTATTGAGTATTTATAGGAGTCTATCCCAAGGCATTGTCAAGTAGCCGCCGCCAATTTACTACGTGCGTATATAAGACGTATTGCTTTTGCATGCGCGTGTGCTCGACTATTATTCCCTTAACGACAAGTCGTTTCGTCGTTTGTTTTCTAATGGAACGACATGTCCCTCTAGCTGCTTCAATGGCCAGTTTGGTAGAACTGTAGATTTTAATGAAAACATGTGCTGAAGGAAAAATCCGCTGTAGCGTAAAGTAGCAGAGTGTTTTGTAAACTGTAATTTTAAAGTGTTATGACTTAAAAAAGCTGTATTAAAGTATTTGGTAAACTGTATGACTGAATTGTTATCCAAATATAAAATGACTAAAATAAACATCATTATATAATTATACATATTTATAGAAAGAGCTTATTAATATTTTTTACAATTATGCATATTTGTACATACTAAAAATATTAATACTTTTTTTTAAAAAAAAATTGATATGAAAATAAACTCAATTAAATTAGTTGCTCAATTAAATTAAATTTATTTTATTTTATTTTACTTTATTTTCGTCTTTGTTGGTTTAGAACTCAATTCTTTATATCTAGCACCTAGTTTTCCCAATTAGCCATTTTCGGTCAATTTTGGTCATTCTCTTTGGAGAGAGTTTAAAATAAGGACATTGTTGCTCACTCCTTACCCTGTGTTGTAGGTAAGTAAATCGTATTTGAAGATGACAACTGTTGAGTCAAAGAGTATGTCCGCTCGTGCCAAGTTTTGTACATATATGAGCCCGACCCGTGAATGAAAAAAATTAGGACTTAAATTGGTCTCATATGCTATATTTATTCGTTTTCCACATCACGTTTTATTATCTTGAACTGTGGTTTGTATTAATGTAGCATACAAACGCGACAACTATAATTTGTAGTTTTAGGTTTTAAAATTTCTTTTTTTCCTTCTTTTTTTTTTTTTCTTTTCTACTAGAATAAGGGTCGTCTCATGCTCCGCGTCGGCTAAGATGGGTCCAACGCCCATCGAGCTGCCTTATACGTACGTACCCATGCACAAGCAACCACAAGCTGCTACAAAAGGAAAACTTGTTCAGAATATGCAATTCCTAGGATAAGACACAAACTGAAATGCTCTCTCTCACATAAAACTGAATGCTCTCTCTCACATGTTTGGCTCTTCAAGTTACAAAAAGAATAAGTAAATATAATATAACTAACCCACCGCCTTTAATGACCCAAATACCGATTTGGGCTGATGTGATAACATCTGAGTCTTATATGCTATGTCTAACCCTATGTGACCTCTCATATACCACATCTAGGAATTGAACACGCATTCTTATCACATAAAATATATATTAATTAAAATATATATATATCTATATATATATATTAAGCCTGAAGCTCAAATCTCTGATAGCTTCTTTGATCACCATTTTATTTTAAATTTTTTAGAAAAATCTTAATTTTTTCATGATATGATTGGTCCTATCATTATTTTTCTTTGCTATGATTGGTTGTAATATATACATGTATTATATAATATTGTATTTAATTTAATATTAATAATAGCTTATAATAAATTTAGTTCATCGAATCGAACAAATAATTGTGCTACATTCGTCTCATCAAAATAAATATTGAGAGAGATAAAAACATAATTTAATGTTTTATAAAATATTATATTTAATTTAATATTAATGATTACTTATATTAAATTTAGTTCATCGAACGTCAAAAAGTTGTGTTACATTCGTCTCATCAAAATAAATAAAGAGATAAATATATTTTTTTGATGTTGAAATACATTGAACCTAACTATATCTTTGATCATTATTCTATTTTTAAATTTTTTTGAAAAATCCTAATTTTTTCATGATATGATTGGTCCTATCATTATTTTTCTTTGCTATGATTGGTTGTAATATATACATGTATTATATAATATTGTATTTAATTTAATATTAATGATAGCTAATAATAAATTTAATTCATCGAACAAATGGTTGTGCTACATTCGTCTCATCAAAATAAATATAGAGATAAATATATTTTTTAATGTTGAAATATATTGAACTTAACTATACATTAGGCTTAATGTATGCAATATTAATACAACTCGCGCAAAGTGCGGTATAACGACTAGTATATATATAATACCAGCATAATTCTGGATAGTAATAGAATAATAATTAATTTAAATTTATTAAAACCAATAAAGCAAAAACTTAAAGAGGTCACATTAGGTTGACACATAGGCTTGCACGTGTAAGGGCCCAAAGGAAAAAACTTAAAGAGGTCACATTAGGTTGACACATAGGCTTGCACGTGTAAGGGGCCCAAAGGAAAAAAAATTTAATTCTTTTAATTAACTATTACTATGGAAGTCGATGGTTTGGGTTATTAAAACGGTGGGTATGGGTTATCTTAAGGTATCAGCTATATACTTATTCCTCTACAAACTTGAAGAACCAAACGTGTTCCAGAGCAAAAGGTAAATTTATAGACATCTCCTTTGAAATTGTACACTTATACGTATGCCTCCACTAAGCTCTTAAATATTAAGACATAATTTGGGACCAATATGTAAATGTACATGTGGATATTTATATAGAGAGCACTTTTATAAAAATAATAGTTTGATAGAATCTTTTTCTAGAAAAAAATTGCTAAAATAAAGTACCAACCACCAAAATTGTTACTGATCTAATTCCTCATAGTCTTAATTAAAATGTTCATACTTGCATACTTGTAATATTGATCTTGACTATAATGAACCTTAAAAACAAATTAATGGACCTTAAAACAAAGCTCATAGATTTCAATTTAAAACAAAACCTCAATTAGTTTAAAATTAAGAAAATTGTGAGGCCCTAATCTAGTAGGCCAAAATGAAAAATACGACTTTGTGTATATTGTACGAACATGAGGTTTATGTAATATAAATCTAAATATTTTGTCGATCTAATAGGTTATTATGAGCGATCTTTCATTTTATTTTACGAATAAAACATTCGTAATATATTCCCAAATTGAGTCTATGGAGCTTTAATTTTTTTTTTGTCGTTATTGATTTCAGTTGAATTGATTTATATGCTTGTTTTCATTATTAAATATTAAACTTGTTTGATAATTTTTTATTTAAAATATGATTTTATTGTATATAAATTAATTTGTATGTCTGAAAATGGGTAAATAAATAATAAAAGTAATTGTAGTAGTCATAATTAGGTTATATATTTCAATTTATGAGTCCAAGCCCATATTGTTAAGGATTCCAATGACCCATTTTCAGTAATGGCAAACTTGTAAATAGTTAGAAGGAGATTTAAAAAAGAAAAAAGGGAGAACATGCGTGATCTGTTAGGAGATCGGCTTTGCGGAAGTGACAACACACAACTAAAATACGAGTTGAGAAAATTTGGGTAAAATAAAAAGGATAAGGTACACAAAAGATTTAACGTGGTTCACCCAATTTAGGCTACGTCCATGGACAAGGCTGTGAAGAAATTCACTATGAAAAGGAGATTACAACTCACTTCTCTCTAAATACAAGGAGAGTACAAATGAATCTCTTTCTCTTGAAATAGGAGAAAACACTCTCTCTAAACAAATTAAGAGAAAACTAAAGTGGGAATTAAGAGGAATTTCTAGGATTAAACTCTCTCTTAAAGGGAGAAGAAATATTTTTCAATGGGATGATAATAGAGGAGGAGGAGGGGGGTATTTATAGGTAAACCCCTCCTCTGCTCCATTCCTCCATTCCTCCCTTCTTCCTTTTTTTTTTTTTTATAACACATGGGCGGCACCATGGTTGGTGCTGCAATGAAAAATCAAAATGGGTTAGCACCGCCAACCCTTTGACTTTTTAACATTTCTCCCATTTGAACACTTGATGTTAATCATATCTTCACATTTGATAAATCTCTCTTTTTTTTTCTTCTTCGCTTGTCATTTCTTCATGCTGCTTAATTATCTCCTAGGCCATATGAGGATCTACGCCATTGGAACTTGTCAGTGTTGATTGGTTTGTTTAAAGCATCTGCTAGGTTCTCCTTGGTGTGTATCTTTTACATGTCTACACTTCCATCTTCTACTACTTCTCGAACAAAGTGATATTGAACACTAATGTGCTTTGTCCTGGAATGAAAGGCTGGATTCCTTGCAATGTGCAAGGCACTCTGACTATCACAAAATAGAGGAATCTTTTTTTGTTTGTGCCCGAGTTCCTCCAATAACCTTTGAACCCAAATAGCCTCTTTCGAAGCTTGTGTAGCTGCCATATATTCTGGTTCTGTTGTAGATAAAGCCACAATAGTTTACAATTTTGAAACCCAGCTTACAGCTCCTTCTGCAAGAGTGAACACATAACCTGTAGTAGATTTTCGTTTGTCAAGATCACCTGCAAAATCTGAATCAACATATCCTCTGACAGTAAATTCTGATCCTCTGTAACATAATGCAGCATCTGAGGTTCCTTTGATGTACCTCAGAATCCTCTTCATAGCATTCCAATGCTCTCCACTCTCCACTAGGATTCGTCATATACCAACTAACCGCTCCCACTACTTGTGCAATGTCTGGTCTTGTACATATCATAGCGAACATTAGGCTTCCCACCGCTGATGCATACGGTACTCAAACATTTCCATCCTCTCTGCTTCATTGCTAGGGCACATCCCAGAGGATAACTTGAAGTTAATAGGAAGTGGGGTAGAAATCGGCTTACAATCTTGCATATTGAAGCGACGCAAGATTTTCTTCCAATAATTCTTCTGAGAAAGCTAAATCTTCATGTTACCTCTGTCTCGGTGAATTTGCATCCTTAGAATCTTATTTGCTGGCCCTAAGTCCTTCATATCAAATTTCCTAGCCAACTGTACCTTCAATTCTTGGACTCTGCCTTTGTTGGGACCCGCTACCAACATGTCATCCACGTACAACAATAAGATAATAAAATCACTATCTTCATCAAATCTCCTGAAGTATGTGCAGTGGTCTGAACTGAGTCTGCTGTACCCAAGGCTTATGATGAAGGAATCAAATCTCTTATACCAATACCTCGGCGCCTGTTTGAGACCGTATAGATATTTGTTCAACCTGCAAACTAAGTTCTCCTTGCCTGTTTCAGCAAAACCTTCTGGTTGGAGCATATAAATCTCTTCTTCAAGTTCTCCATGAAGAAAAGCAGTTTTCACATCTAGCTGCTCTAGATGTAGGTCATACGTAGTACACATCGCCAGAACTATTCTAACTGTTGTCAGTCGAACTATAGGTAAAAATATCTCGTTGAAGTCAATACCTTCTTTCTAAGCATATCTAATAACTCTATGAAAATAGAGTTATCTTGTGTGTTTTTAGTCTTAGGATAGTTGTTTTAAAAGAATAAATTGTCTAATTTAGGTGCCTTTCTTTACTTTATTTTAGTTTTTGATGTTTTTGATGTTTAAGATCTAATTTAGTCAATATCTATTCTATTTCTCTTAATTTTTAGTAGAATTGTTGAATTCTGGACTTGAGTTTTGCAGCATTAAACTAGCAGCATTTTGGAAGAAAAGCTGAACTTCAAGTAAAAGCTGAGAGTAACTTTGCTGCAGCAGTGCGCCGGAGCAATACTGAACAGCAGATTCCTTTTTCCAGCTGGCATCTATTTCATACAGCTGGTACTGACAGCTAATATTAAATACCAGCTAAGGGAAAATGAAGCAAAGTAGTCCTCACTCCTTTATTTGGCTGACACGTGTGCTAGGGTACCTCACTTACCCTATTATAAAAGGAAAAGTGTATTGTAAGAAGAGGGTGAGCTTGGCAGCTGATCTAAAAAAGGAATACGGAAAAGGAAAGAAAGAAAGAGAGAATAGTACAAAGAAGAAAGGACGAAGAAGAGGAAGTACTAGCACCAAGGAGCTCAAAATCGTCACTAATCCAGCTAGAACTTTCCTTTACTTCTTTCAATCTCTCTTGTATTTAATTTCTTTTTCTTTTCTTGAATTCTCGGTAATCCGTGGAATATTTTGGGTTGTTGATTTCTAAATTCCAGACCATAAGCTAAGTTTCCTTAGCTGGGATTATGATGAATCTAAGGTTGTAATGATGGATTAAAGTTATTTTAAATGTTTATGGTCATTTCCTCTCGTTCATTCAAGTGAGCTTCATTTTTATTTCCTTTTATTGCTTGACAATCAATATTTAGGATAAATAAATTAGGATTAATTCTAGAAAGGTTAATCTTAGTTGGATCTAGCTTAAATGATACATGTTTCAAGTATCTCTTTAGTAGATATGTGAATTAGTAACGATATAGGAATATATTGTTGCTATGTATAACCCATTGAAGATTGATGCTATAAATGATATTTTGAGAACTGGGTAAGCATAGGAATATGTTAAATCTGGTTTGAAGAAGTTTAAACATAATAAATTCGAAAGATTATTATGTGCGAATTGAATTTTCGGTTACTGGAATGATTTTGCCATAAGCATTGTTGCAACAATTAGTCCCAGACTTACAACCGAGGAGGATCCAATAATCCCAGCTTAATCCTACCACTGATTTACAATCACTTGATTAGATCGTTCTATTTTCTGCTTAATATTTACATTTCTTTTGCATCATTTTATTTTTACTATTTTATTACAAATCTTTATTCCTCATTCCTTAATTAGCTTGTTTGACATTTAGCTTTTCCAAATAATTTTGGTAATCAATCCTTATGGAAACGATACTCAACTCACTACTATATTACTTGTTCGGCACGTACACTTGCGTAGCAATTATAAAATCCACAACAATATCCCTTTACCATCAATCTCGCACGATACCGCTCCACTTGATCATTGCTATCACGCTTGATCTTGTAGACCCATTTGTTGCCAATAGCTTTCCTTTCTTGTGGTAGCGAAACAAGATCCCATGTCTTGTTCTTGTGAAGGGCTTCAATCTCTTCTTGCATTACTGTTATCCACAGGGATACATCCGGACTTTTAGTAGCCTCATGGAAAGTTATTGGCTCTCCATCCTCTGTTAGAAGACAGTATGCAATATTGCTCTCAGTGACATATCCGAATGCCATGCTGGTGTTCTTTTCTCACGAGTTAACTGACGGATTTCAGAAGCCTCTTCCTCGACTAGTTCTTCTACTTCATACTCTAGTGTAGCTTCAGAAGAATCTGAATCTTCAACATTCTTTTCTACCTGAACTGTAATAGTTTCTGATCTGCTATCATCTCCCTTCTCTTGCAGTTTGTTTTCTGCAAATATTACATCTCTGCTGATGACAACCTTATAGGTAGTGGGATCCCATAAGCGATACCCCTTGACTCCATCAGTATATCCCAAGAATACATACCTTCTGGACTTTGAATCCAGTTTTGTGATTTCTTGAGCATTTTACATCACGTACACAGGACTGCCAAACATATGTAAGCGAGAATAATCAGCTGGCTTACCAGTCCACATCTCCATCGGTGTCTTCAGATCAATCTCTGTTGATGGAGGTCGATTAATCACATAACAGGTAGTTTTGACTACTTTTGCCCAAAATGTATTGGGTAGACCTGCAGCTCTCAACATTGCTCTTGTTCTTTCTAACAAAGTTCTGTTCATCCGCTCTACCACTCCATTTTGTTGAGGAGTGTACGCCACTGTGAACTACCTTTTGATACTTTCTTGTTGACAGAAGTTATCAAATTCATCGCTTGTATATTCTCCTCCATTGTCCATCCTCAAACACTTGATCTTTTCTATAGATTCAAGCTCTATCCGTGCTTTGAATATTTTGAAGACTGAAAACACATCTGCCTTCCTCTTGATAGGATACACCCAACATCTCCTGGAGTGATCATCAATAAAAGATACAAAGTATCTAGCTCCTCCTGGGGACATCACCGGTGCTTGCCAAACATCAGAGTGAACCAAGTCTAGAACATTTTTACTTCTAGAACTGGATGTGCTAAACTTTAATCTATGCTGCATACTTGTGACACAATGCTCACAAAAGAGTAAAGATACCTTTGTGAGACCAAGAAGCAACCTCCGTTCAGAGAGAATCTTCAAGCCTCGTTCTGACATATGGCCAAGCTTACGATGCCACATCATCGTTGATTCTTCTCCGGAATTTGTTGAAGCAACTGATGCTTCCGCTTCCATCAGTGTATCTCCTTTAAGCATATATAGATTCACTGTGATTTTCTTCGCCTTCATTACTACAAGCGCGTCCTTCATGATCTTCATGATCCCATTCTCGATACAAGTTTTGCAACCAAGGCTATCTAATTATCCCAAAGATAATAGATTTTTCTTCAGGCCCTTCACATGTCGCACCTCTTGAATAGTATGAATATATTGTGAAATTTACTTAGTCTTGAAAGTTATAAAATAACACGTGCATGACACAACTTGTATGCAAATTAAGAATTTCATTACAGAGTATTTGAAAATGAGTAACCATTGTACTAATTTTATAAGATAAGTTTTAATGGTAATTATTAGTCTGTCGGAGCTGAGTAGGTTAATCTGTTGATGCAGACTCTCCCGTTGAAGCGGGATTTACGGATCTTATGATGTGTCTCATACTCTCATTGAAGCAGGACAATATTAGCGTGGTGTAGGATGCCCCTTTGATGAGGGAAGGAGTTTTTAAAACCCTCACACGACGGTCGCATCTTATTTTACTCTTGGCCAGAGTTTCCGTCTAATGTTATCAGCCTATCGACTTATGGGACTTGCAATGTACTAAGGGGCCCAACTATGAATATTTTTAAAGAAAATGCATGGACTCAAATATTTAAGAAAGAAAAGTATACAATGGGAACATGATGAGATTTTAAAGTATACATAAGCATGCATAGTTTTTACTTACTGAGCTTTAGCTCATTTTAGTCTTGTGATGCAGATGAGGGGGCACACTTTAGTATCGAGTACCTGGTTGCCTGGCCTGCCTTTTGTCGCCATGATCATACAGATGTGGACGAGCTTGACCTGTGGACGACATTTTTGTTTTGAGATATTTTGGTGTAATGTAAATACTACTACTGATGGCAAAATAGACGGGTGAAAATCTTTTTTGATTATACATTTTGTAAAGACACCTTTAACAAGAAATGCCATGCAGTTGCTTTTGTTTAAAGGGTTTGGAAAGCTTAAATTTGCCCACTTTTTTTATAAAACTAAAGATAATATTTAAGAAAGAATAATACTTAATAGTTTGACTGTATATGACAGTATAGTTAAACTAGGAGTGTTACAATATGCTATTTTAGACTATATCCATAACTATGTGGAGAAGAATGAAGATAGAAGATAGGAAAATGATAAGTTTGACAGCGTTATAAGATATGAGAACGAGGTTTTGTGTGAGTATGGAGTACTATAATTCTCGGATTGACTGAGATTTTTAGTCGAAAGAGAGAGATGTTATGTGCGAGAGAGAGATTTAGATTAATTAAAGGTGATGAACATAGTTTTTTCTTAGCATTTTTAAGGGTAATTTTGTCTACAAGCATATTTTTTCAGAGAGTTTTTAAACTGAGCATATACACCAAAATATGCCTATTTTCGTGCATATTTTACCTAATTTCTCTTTTAGAGTTTTTTTGTGAGAGACTGAGGTTGGTGGCGGCTGGACTTGAGAAATGAAAAGGCAGAACAATTTTATGTTAGGATAGGGTTTCAAGATTTTTAATTGTATATAAAAATATATGAAATGTATGAAATTTAACATGTAAAATGTGCAACTCCTTCGGCTAGGTCGGCTTGTATCGGCTTGTGAGGCCCATAACCCGCAGACCGACTAAAAGAAAGGTGGGCCTGGCATTTTCAACCCAACCCAACCCAACCTAATAGAAGCCTGTAACCCGTTAAATTCGGCCTGGTTAGGTTAGGTTGGTCGGATTGGTCGGCTCAGTAACATACCCTTTTAGAATAAATTAGGTGAATACCACTTTTTTTCCTCATTAATGAAATCTACCACCATACCACTTTTTTAAATGAATTCTTGATGAGTTCTTGACGAATTCTTGACAATCTTTACGAATTCTTGACAGATTCTTGACGTCAGTAGTAATTTTGACAGATTCTTGATGGATTCTTGAAGGATTCTTGATGAATTCTTGACAGATTTTTTACTAATTCCCTCCCAAAAGTGGTAGAATCTAATAGTGGTAGTAAATTTAGTTAAATATTTGAAAAAAATGGTAATTGTCTACTTAACCCACATTTTTAAACACCCCTAATAAGAAGAAGGAAAAAAAAAAGGAAAAAAAAGAAAAGAAACACACGTGCGTAGGAGGAGTGATGTGGTGATCCACATTACATACCACAACATCATATCAGCCTTGAATCCATTGATTGTATTCCATTGATGCTATTATTGACTCTCTCTCTTTTGGGTTTGGCAGTCTCTGAAATCGAATCGGTACTCGATGAGTAGTAGTAGTAGGCTGATGGGTCAGGTTCCTTTTCCATCCGAAAATGGCTACAAGCCTTGGGAGGACCAATCTTTCATCAAGTGGAAGAAGAGGGATCCCCACGTCACTTTTCGTTCCCATGAATCACTTGAGGGTATTCCAACACTCAAACCCATTTCACATTTTTTTCTTTTGATTTTCATATTCATATTCATTTTTTTTTTTCATATATTAGGGTATTCTAATATATGTCCAGTACAAATTCATTCAAGTTGATCTCGAACAACTTTGTGAACTTGGATTAGAGTTTTGAAGCGAGATTTGTATGGTTGTGCATGTACGTCTATCTTTTGAGTGTAACATGTTAGGGACTTGAGAGATTAGTTAGATATGGTTGAGGTCTTTTGTTTGAATATGCTTTTCTCTGGCTCTGATAGCAATTTAAGTGACACATAACACGCAGCTTTGGAGCGAATTGAGCTAGATTCATGCATCAAAATTGTAGAAAACTTTCTTTCTGTGGCGTAACGTACATTCATGTTCCATCTGAAACTCCTAAGAGATTAATTGTTTTTGTTGCTAATAATTAGACAAATATGATATTCTAGTTCACACCTATTGAGCAGTAAACATTTTGGGGGTACATTTTGATAGTAATTTGCTCTGCACTATTTATTATTTTGACTGAAATAATGCTGATATCTGTTCTGGACTATAATTATAGGGTGGCAACTATATTATAAATTCCAGGATATGGGTGTAGTTGTCAATCACTGATATATATTCTTATTTGTAATATATATGTAAATGAACCTTTTACCTTCAATTTTATTTTGCTATTCTTTTTTTCTAGTAGTTAATCCTTTTATCTCTTACTTCATCTATTATTTTCTTTGCTGGTTAGGATCTCTTAAATACTGGTATGAACGAAATAAAGTGAATTATTTGGTGGCCAACTCTGCTGTTTGGAATGATGATGCCGTGCGTGGTGCTCTTGATAGTGCTGCCTTTTGGGTCGAGAATTTGCCGTTTGTAAAATCTCTCTCTGGCTACTGGAAATTTTTCTTGGCTTCCAGTCCTAAAAAGGTTCCTGAGAATTTTTATGACAGTGCGTTTCGGGATTTTGACTGGGATGCTTTGCCTGGTAAGCATACATCTTTATCTGTATTGAAATGAAAATATGAAAAGTATTTACATTGCTAATGTTTCTTAACTGAATGAGGATTTTCTGTTCACTTAAGTGCTTTAAGCTTACCACTATTCTAATTTTACAAGGATTATTAAGTATTTTTTTTTTACATGTTATTGAATAATCTTTTTTTTTTTTTTGTGACATATTGACTTTCATTTCTTCTATGACTCATTTTCTTTCTAATGCAACAGTTCCTTCAAATTGGCAGATGCATGGATTTGATAGGCCAATATATACGAATACCACATATCCATTTCCACTTGATCCACCTTTTGTTCCTGAGGAAAATCCTACTGGCTGCTACCGGACATTCTTCCAAATTCCTGAAGAATGGAAAGGTACATTCTTTATTATGCATTGGCTTTCTAGATTTCTTTTTATCGTGGTGCTTTGTATCCTTCCCTCTTAATTTATTTTATTTTATTTTTTCAAATTTTTTTTCTGGTGCTTTGACAAAATTGTCATTTCACACTCTTTCTACATTGACAATGTGATTTTGAATTAAAATTTGAGAAAGTATCTGAATCTATTTTGTCCATCTGTTTTAGTTTGTTTCAGAATCTGCATAATGCTTAATGCTTATTAGTAAGTATTTACTCCATGTGATGAACTTTTCTGCAATAAATTTATTCTGCACACACAACAAGAGCGAATTTCGCCTGGTTATTAATATGCATTTCATTTACAAAACTTTGCTGGATTCTAATCTGAACTTAAATAGGTATATTTGATTTTCCAGTATATGAAGTCGTGTTTAGGGTTTGAAGTCAGAGTATTTCTTATTCACCAACCAGCTACTCTGTCCTTTTGAACATAGTTTCTTAGACTGTTGCGGAGACTGAAATGCTGTTACATATTTCTCAATATAAGTGGTTGAATTAGAAAGATCTTAATGGTTATATTACATATTTGATTTGTACATTTCTGGGACGTAGAAAATTTTTGTTTACCTTGAGACGTAAGCCTGAAGCAGTTGGTTATTAGACAAATCAATACATTGGGTCCCAACTAAGATCAATCATCCTATTGGCATTTTGTGATTGTTTTATTGTTTAATATACTAGAAGTTAGACACTTTACACCTGTAAGTTTCAATTTTTGGCAGGCAGAACTGATTTATTAAGAATAAAAGGGAGTACCAAAAAACAGAGAGAAAACAAACAGTCCTTGAAAGCATAAAAAAGATAACTAGAAATAGCCAAAGCACAGGACAACATAGAACTCACAAAAACAATCTGAATCACTACGCTACATATCTCCAATCCAAATTTAATAGCAAAGAGTAAGAAGGTTGATCAACCAAGAAAGAAGCCAATAATTCCTTCTCTAACTTGTCTGACATAATAATCGTAATGTAGGTTTATTGAGACTCTTGCAATAGTAAACTTCAGTGTCTATCTCTTTTTGCATAACAGTTGTATGTTGATGAAATATGGTGATATTAGTTTTTGTTTCAACTTTCAATTTAATGACTTTTGTAAACTTTGTTTATTATTTGTGAAAATATGGTGCTGTGTTCAAGTCTCATGTAAGATACAGTCAATATATTGTCTATATTCTCTTTATGTTGATATTTGGTTGCATATTTTGTCTCTTCTATGCTGTCTTTTCATAATATTGTAGAGACTTTTATATGCAGAAGCACAAAAACACACATACACAAAAAGGAAAGGAGTGGGGCTTGGGTAATATAAATAATCAAATAAAAACCTTTTTCTATATGTATCTATCCATATGGTATTAGCCTTATCTGTCTAATATATTTCCCTTCCTTTTATATCCTGTTGTCCTAATATGGCTTTAGTTCGTGTCAACTATTTATTACAATTTGACAGGTCGTCGGATTTTCTTGCACTTTGAAGCTGTTGATTCTGCCTTCTTTGCTTGGATAAATGGGGTCCTTGTAGGATATAGGTAATAATGTTTAGGATTTTATTATGCTGACTACTTGATTAGGTGCGATATATTTTAATTTCATTTATGGAGGCTTGTACTAGTGGTAATTTTCCAGTCAGATGCATTAACAAACTCTCCAATTTTGTGCTAGGACAGTCAGGATAGTAGACTACCTGCTGAATTTGAAATCACTGATTACTGCCATTCATTTGGTTCCGAAAATAAGAATGTTCTAGCTGTTCAAGTATTTAGATGGAGTGATGGCACTTACCTTGAAGATCAAGACCATTGGTGGCTATCTGGCATTCATCGTGATGTGCTTCTTATAGCCAAGCCTCCGGTGCGTATTCAAATGAAACATATAAATCTTCTAGCTACTTTTGTTCTCCTCCTTCTTTGGTCTCTTGTTATTGTTATTGTTATTTAATTATGTGTATTGCAAGTCACTTGTCCTTTTATATATTTTATACATCGACAAATATATTTGGCTAAGGCAAGTTATTCTTAGGTGTGTTTTGTGCAAAAGAAATGAGGAATCCTCTACTCATCTCTTTCTTCATTGTGAATTTTCTATGAAAATCTGGTGGAGGTTATGTGATGAAATTGGTTTAAGTTGGGTAATGCTTGGTAATATTTTGTCGTGGATTCATCTAGCTATTGATCAACATTAGAAAGGACACTTGAATTCTCTGTGGAAATGTGCAATATGGGCATCTTTGTGGGCTATTTGGAGTGAAAGGAATTCAAGAATTTTTAGCGATCTATATGAGACTACAGATAGTACTTGAGGATTCAGTTGTGGGTAGCCTCGTGGGTTAAGGACCAAAAACAATTTAAGGATTTGTTTTTTGCTGATTTGTTTAGGGGTGTTCGAACCTGATGTAATTTTCTTGAGTGTGGTCTTCAGTTTTCTTAGGGACTTTTTGTCCCTTTCTTGTATTATTGATTCTATAAAATAATACAAAGTCTCACGTTTCTTTTCGAAAATAAAGTTAGTCTTAGGTGTGTTCCCGCAGCTTTACCTACTGGGGGTCACTTTCAGCCAAGAAGAAAAAAAAAGTAGAAAGTTGCTCTTTCAATTCATTATATTAAGGTCAACCTCCCATTATAGGACTGGCTAGACACATTGTCTTTTTTCCTCTCTTCTTTTGCAAAACTGAACAGCCCCAAAATTACATACATCGGAGTTAGAGGTAAAGAGTTTTTTGAAAGAAAGCAGTGGATCTACAAAGATTGTTCGTGAAGAGTATACATGGGACGATATTAATATTCGCTTTCCTCTTAGATTTCTTGTTGATAGTGTGTAGTGATTTTCCAGTAACTCAGATTTCACTTGTAAGTCTGTAATTTAATAATAAATTAATGGTGAAGCATATCATTGCTATGTACATACTGATTCCTATATTTTGGCTGTGCCTACTGGTCAGTGATATGCGAGCAATGCGAAACAAAAAAAATAACCTAAGTAACTGTTTTGCAGGTATTCATTTCGGACTATTTTTTCAAATCGAACCTGTCTAAGGATTTTTCTTATGCTGACATCGAGGCAAGAATTTATGACCTTTTTTTTTCTTTTTCTTTTTCCACTGAATCTTTATTCCTATATGAGACGTTTCCTTTGCTTTCAAGTGGTGTATCTACATTCTTTTTCATATTAGCTCGTGAAGTTGTTTTGTTGAATGGTGTTTACCCGATATTACCTATGTTCATCTACATTTCTTTTGCTTCTTAGTAAATTTACATTACGTTTCTTTTCTTTGTTCCGCTTTTTCTTGGATTTAGGTGATGCAGGTATGATTGATTCTATGGAGCCTCTTATGCGTCTTTTTTTTTGGCGTCTGAACTCGTTTCTAGTTGTAACCCCTTTCTGAAAAACCAATTACATTTCTGAACAAGTATTTTTATTTGTATTTGGAATTTGATAGAAACCAGTGAGATATACAACTTAATAATCCCTAATAAAGTTTGAGTTGATTACATAATTTTCTGGTGATAGTAGTGGCAAGTATTTGTAATGTTATATGCTAGCAATGGAATTTACCTTTGGCTACTAGGCTCTTTAGAGAGCTGTTCTCGCTTCTTGAATAAGCATGGTATTTTAAAAGCTCATGTTGCCATTAAAGTTTAAGTTTTCACTTCGCTTTTTATGCATGGTAAGACAATGTCTAATTCAAATCCCAATGCCAATGCTATGTTTGTGACAAAAAAAAAAAAGGGTAAATTTGGCAAATTATTTCAGTTTTTTTTTTTTGCTCCAATGCATTATGCTACTTCTAAATGCTTTTTTAGAATTTTTATTGTTTAATAATTGATAAGTGAAGACCACCACCAACTCTCACTATTCATAACTCTCATTAGAAAGCTATATAAATTAATAGATAGTAAAAGGTCAACCTGAGTAATTGACCTCTATTTTTCAGGGGAAGTTACTTTTCTTTGCTTCTTGACTATAAAATTTCATATTACTGTATGTTATCTTGCTTATGAATGATTGAAATACGTTTACATTGTTACTTTTTCTGTTTCACTATGTGCCAGACAATTTACGTACTGTTGGTCAAACTTTTTTCCAGGTTGAGGTGAAAATAGATAACTCCCAAGAAATACCTAAAGATACTGTTCCTTCCAGATTCACTATAGAAGCTTCACTTTATGATACTACAGGTTGGTACAAGGGTGATGCAGATGCTGATCTAATTTCATCTAATGTGGCTAACATGAAGCCCAAGGTCGTATCCGGTGCAAGTCCAGGATTTCAGGGTTATTGGCTTGGAGGAAAACTAGACATACCCATGCTTTGGTCTGCAGAGAAGGTGAGGAAGTTTAATTACGTCATTTTTTTTTTTGTTTTACATTCTCCCCCTTTTAATCTGTGTTTTAGCCTTTTAATCTGTGTTTTACAGCTAAAACGAAACCCAAAATCTGAGTCAATACTTTCTTGCTTATAAGAATGTGGAATATGTTTGGCATGTGTTCTAAAAAAATCTGTGGTGTTGCTTACAGCTGGGAGTATGCTAATCTAGTTCACCTTTTGTCTGCTTTACTTCTTATTTCTTGCGTATCTCTCTCTCTCTCCCCCCTTAAATAAAGGAAAATCATATTATGTTTGTTCCTGTAAAACAGCATGGGTATCTAAAAGAATTATATAATTGTTCATAGGACAATGGAATGTTCAAGAAAATTTCATTCTTGTATGAGAATATACATTGATATTTACAGTTATTTCTTCAGTTTGTTTTCAAGTGAATCTTATATCTTGTACAAAATTGGATAAGGTTGTGATTATTTTGCATATAACTTCAGACTACATCATATACTCAGTTTACTTAAACATTAGTTTGGACCATGGCTTCGTTAAGTTGCACTGTGATTTAGGTGACATTTAGAATATTTTGAGATGGTAATCTTTGAGATAACAACATTATCGCAGTTGAGAATTTGATAGTTTTCTACTTGGTCTGATGTATCACTTGTCCAGAGCATGATTACTGCATAGAGAATATGATTATCTTCCTTAAATTTACTAAATACTGATAGATTGTGTTTGTGTACACTCTGTTATGTAATGTGCTTTCTTTCTGCAAGAAATTTTTTAAGCTGTATCCTTATATTCGGCTTAAGCTTGCCTGTTAATTAGTTGATGAGAGTACGAGATTTGCTGAGTTCTCATTCAATCTTTTAGTGGCTTCATTTCTTTGAGGTTGAGCAATTTGATTGATATAAGAGATGTGAAAACTTGGAAAATCATGAAAATTATTCATGCAATTCTGAAGACGCTACAATTTGAGGCCTCCAAGATTGTTATGAGATGAAGATATTTGTTAGATATTTAATATGACTTATGGTGATTATTTTCTTACTAAGAAGTTTAGTGTAGTATTCAGTCACATCATTTGATTTTTAGCTCCATTTTATCACATTTCTCTTATATTTCATTCTCGTGTTTCATCTTTTGTGTGTATTATTCACAGCCCAATTTGTACACCCTTGTTGTCATCCTCAAAGACTCTTCTGGCAATGTAGTTGACTGCGAATCATGCCTGGTTGGCATACGGCAAGTATCAAAAGCTTATAAGCAGCTTCTCGTAAATGGGCATCCAATCATAATAAGAGGTGTGAATAGGCATGAACACCATCCACGCCTGGGGAAGACAAACATAGAATCCTGCATGATTAAGGTGAAATCTACAACATATTTCTTGGGGGATAACAACATAAACATCCCTAGGGTTTTGGCTAATTACCCGATCGCTTTTGGGTTTCTAAAATTAACATAGATATCTCTTTGGGTTTCAGTTTATACACAAATGTCGCCCTTGAGTCACAAATTGAAGGGATGACATTTGTATATAAACTGGAAATCTAAGAGGGTATTTTGTTATTTTCATAGACCCCGGGGATTATTTTTGTTATTTTTCGGAAATCCAAGGTGAATCGAATAATTTAGCTAAAACCCAGGGGTTATATATGTAATTATCCCTTTTCTTGGCTGTGTCCCTAGCCAAACTTTTGAAGGAGCTTGGGGTCATGGTTCTGTTTAATGTATTTTTACATTTTAATACTTTGCATTCAGGATTTGGTAGTAATGAAGCAAAACAATATCAATGGTGTGAGAAACAGCCATTATCCCCAACACCCCCGTTGGTATGAGCTCTGTGATATATTTGGCATGTATATGATAGATGAAGCCAACATTGAGACCCATGGTTTTGATTATTGTGGTCATGTGAAGCATCCTACCTTAGAACCTAGTTGGGCTGCTGCAATGATGGACCGAGTCATAGGCATGGTGGAGAGAGACAAAAATCATGCTTGTATTATTTCTTGGTCCTTGGGAAATGAATCTGGATATGGACCAAATCATTCTGCTTTAGCTGGTATCAAATTTCTCTTTACACGCATACACCCTCGTGTTTCATAGCAATTTCTAGAATACATTATTTTCACCTTTTTTTTAAGGAGATGAAACTGCTTTTATTATCATGATGTGGCATGACGGTAAAGCTGAACTATGAGCAGTTTTTATATTTATAAGGAATATATAACTACTTGCATTTTTATTATTAGCAGTATCTGTATGCATTTAAGGACTAGTTTCAATAATTATTTTGGTATTTTGTAGGGAAAACAAGTACAGATTTTAGTGGAGAGTCTTATACTTGTCAAATTGTATTGGAGTAGTGCTTTATATTTTAAATTAGTAATCAAGTATATCTTCGATTTACTGGTAGATGAAAATTTGAAATGCCTGTTCTTTTATTTATTTATTTTTTTATTAAGTTGTTCAAGGTGGAAATAATCTGAGAGCATCATGGATTGTGGATTGGATGGATTATAGTGTTTCATATTAGTTTCCTCTTTTTCTTTTTTCAACATCCATTTTTCCTCCTGGATGTTGAGGGACATCTTTTATTTCTGTACTTTGGTTTTTATTTTTGATAAATTTTTTCTTAAACAATATATTTATGTAGGGCACCAATCCAGTAGGTATTTTTTTTTTTTTAACCTATACATAGGTATTATTTTAGCCAATGAAAATTTATCATGCATATTTTTTTTATATTAAAAAGTAAGAGAGAGAAAAAGCATTAATGATGCACGTCTTTTCATGTACTTCATTATAGTCGTTGGATAACTATTAGATGATTGGTCTAACGGCTAAAAAAAAATACTTACTGGATTGGCAACCATTTATGTGTGTATATATATATAGAAAGAAATTCCAGGGTGGAACCATGCAGTTTGCAAATAAGTATTATGAGTAGTTTCGGCAAGATGCCAAGGGGCTGGGTTCAATGATGAACTCAGGTACTAGAATAAGCTTAGCGGTAGTTAGAAGCTTTGTAAGAAGCTGAGTTTTAGGACTTTCAGGAGTTTCACCTTGAAGAAAATGCAATTCCATTTCACCACTGAGGAAAGAAAAATGTTGAAAATGTCATTAATTAAAGTTCTCAAGTTGTCTATACAGGAATCATTCAGTTTGCTTTTAGTGTCTAAATGAAGCTCATACTAACCTCTGGCAAGAACATGAAACGATAGCCAATTGATTCCTTAGGCCCAATTGATTCCTTAGGCTTACTACAAGACTAAACAATCCAAAATGTTCAGACTTCAGATAAGCTTAAACTTTCAAGACAATAAATTTTGGGATCTTCTTGTGTCTTGTTCTGTCTTGTGCGGTGGATCCACATGGAAATCCATTTCACAGTATCATATTGGCTTCAAAAGTCTTAATGTGAAAAAATAAGATAAAAGAAAAGAAAAGACAGTTATTTAACTTGGACTTCATATTTTTTCAAACGTTTGAAATCAGATTGATGACTCTTAAGAAATTTATTTGATTAATCTCAATGAAGCTATGATAGTGTTTGAAGGACTTTTGGTTTCTATAAAAGTAAGATGGCAGTTGTAATTTGGAATTGTGTGGTGATAGCAATTTTTTGGCTTACTTGGTTAGAAAGAAATAGTCATATTTTTTAAGAGGAGTTGGATTTGCTATTTTTGTGGGAAAAATTATGTTTTCAGCTTCTCCTTGGGCTTCGGTAGCAAAGGAATTCAAGGACTTCCCACTTTCTTTTATTACTCTTAGTTGGAGAAAAACTTTGTGGTCTTTAACTTTGTTTAGTTCTTTGGATTGTGCTTAGGTTTTTTATTTCTTGTATTCGAGGATACCTTATCCTCTTTTTTTACTTGTACTTTCATTGTCTGACCAGTAATAAAAGTTTGGTTCCTATTAAAGATAAAGAACTGCACCGGTAATTCCTTTATTTAATGCGAGTACTAGTGACTATTATTTTTAAATATTTTGACCTATTATTGAAGTCTTCAAAAAAAATAAATAAATAAATAGGGGAATGCTCCCCATTTTTTTTTTTGCCCCCTTCATTCTGATCTCATCCACTTCTATGTTCGTATACTTCAGGTTGGGTTCGAGGAAAGGATCCCTCTCGGTTAGTACACTATGAAGGAGGTGGCTCGAGAACCTCATCCACGGATATTGTATGTCCCATGTACATGAGGGTTTGGGACATAGTGAAAATTGCGAATGATCCAGATGAAATTCGTCCGCTGATATTATGCGAGTACGAGTTTGATAGTCAAATTTTGCCTTTTGTTTTTCTGAAATGCTTGAAAGATATCCTTGTCTGTCCATTAAGGTTTCTCATAATAAAAACGTGGCAGGTATTCTCACGCAATGGGAAATAGCAACGGTAATATACATGAATACTGGGAAGCAATTGATAGCACATTTGGTCTCCAGGGTGGTTTTATCTGGGACTGGGCTGATCAGGTCGAGAATCTTTTACTTGGCAAAATTGCTTATCATGAGCGTTATGTCAAACAATATATCTTGCAAGCTTGCACCATCTCAACATCTAGCTTGGTTTCTTTGTTAGGGACAAATCAAAGAGTTGAGGGGGGAAAAAAACAAACATGAATCCAAGTTATGTTAAACAATATATGAATATCGAGCTCATGCGGGCTTTCTTGAGTTGAAGCTGGATTTTAGTTTTAGCCCCATCTCTCTCTGTTGTGTTTCTGCACCCAGAGTTTATTCCTCGGATTTTGATTGAGACCACAATGAAGGGCTAGATCCTTCTCTCTCTCTCTCATACACACACGCACACACACTCACACACACGTACAACACACAACCCCTTCACTTTTTTCATTCTCTTATTTCCCTGTTGCGCTACTGAGATTTATTCTGAAAGGTCCTTTGCACAAGATGAAATCAACTTTATTATGCAGTTTTGTACTTCTTCACATTTTTTGTACTGATAAGAAATGAAACAGATAATATTGAAATGACAAGAACTTATAGGACTGGGATCTTCTGACAACAAAGAAAAACAAAAATAAAGAGAGAAATAAGAACAGTTCTCCAATTCGTGATCAAGATTTTTTCGCCTGCTTCCTTTTAATTGGTTATTACCTAAATGCAGTTTCAAGATTTTTCTGTATCCTTGCTTCAAAGTTTTCTTCTGTTTCATTTCCCTACCCTCCTAAATCTTTGATTGTTTTAATGCTGATAGGCACTACTGAAGGGTACTGTGGAAAATGTTAAGCGTTGGGCATATGGAGGTGAGTTTGGCGATGTCCCTAATGATTTGAACTTCTGTCTGAACGGAATTACTTGGCCAGATCGAACTCCTCATCCTGCAGTACATGGTAAGTTGATAAACTATCATGCGTACATGTAAATGATACATAGAATAATCAGTTTATAATACATGGTTCATATTTGTTTTCAGAAGTCAAGTATGTATATCAACCAATCAAGATTTCATTTAGGGAAGGCACGTTGAAGGTACTTATTACATATTAGTTTCAGCTTCTGCATATTCAATTCGAGTACTTTTTAACCTAATTTAACACTGCAGATAACAAACACTCATTTTTATGAAACAACACAAGGATTGGAATTTACTTGGACTGCTCATGGGGATGGATGTAAACTTGGATCTGGAGTTTTATCTCTTCCCTCGATTGAACCTCAGAATAGTTACCATATTGAATGGCAGTCATCTCCATGGTATAGTCTGTGGCTCTCATCAGCTGCGGAGGAGATTTTTGTAACGGTAACAGCTAAACTTTTGGATTCCACGCTTTGGGTTGAAGCTGGTCATGTCATCTCATCTACACAAGTTCAGCTGCCGGCCAGAAGAAATGTTACTTATCATGTAGCCGCTCTTACCTGATACTGATGTCCAATTTTAATGCTCACAATGACTTTTGCGTGTTTTTATATTGGCAATTGTGTTTTGAATTGGCTTTGCTTTTCAGGAGATTAAGAATAATGATGGTACCCTTGTTAGTGAAAGTATTGAGGACAGGATTACAATAAGTAAGGAGAATTTCTGGGAGATAATGTTGAATGCTCAAACTGGAATGATTGAAACCTGGAAGGTACTACTGTTGTCCTTATATAGACGTATGTTTTTACGTTTATCAATGAAAGGCGGACGTATACTCTTTTTATTTTTTTCAGGTTCCTCAGACCTATCTGCTTCCATTAGAAACTAATGTCCTTTTCAATCATTTCTTGGCTTATTTCACAAATACTGAGTTGTTAAAAAGTTCATATGGTTATTGTTGTCAATATTTGAGTCCCAAATAAACCAGTGCCTTTAACGTTAATCACTACGTAAACATGTAAAAGATATTTATTATTAATTAGAATTTCCTTTATTTAAAATTATTTTTTGATGCCTGTTTTCAAAAGATCAATGTTGATAGGCTTTCCTACGTTAAAATGTTTTCTTAGAAAATACTTTCTAGTGCATATACTTTCTCTTAAATATTAATTGTCTCATCAAACAATGCAATGCAGAAAAAAAGAAAAAAAAAAAGAAAAAGAAAAAAGTAATTGTTTCACTGTTATGTTTTCTTTTGGTCGCTCAGATACATTATGTGGAAATCAAGTATAGCCTTCCTAGTTGTTGAAATCCTTTCAGTTCAATTTTTTCTTTAAACTTATTTAATATATTTGGTGCAATCAAAACTTTTTCGTACATATGCATATTTTTGGATTCTGAAGACATTTCAATAATTGATAGGTTGGAGGAGTTCTTGTGATGAATAAAGGTATACTCCCTTGCTTCTGGCGAGCACCTACAGATAATGACAAAGGAGGAGGTTTCAACAGTTACCTTTCACTGTGGAAGGCTGCACAAATTGATACCCTTCAATATATAACTGAAAGCTGTTCTATACAGAATGTGTCGGACCATCTTGTGACAATAACTGTTGTTTTTCTTGGTGTTCCAAGGCGTGAGGAGGATTTGTCCTCCGATTTGGGAGACAAAACAGTGTTAATGAAAATTGAGGTGGTTTACACAATAAACAGCTCTGGGGATGTCATTATGAACTGCAATGTAATACCAAAATCTGATCTTCCACCTTTGCCTCGTGTGGGAGTTGAGTTCCATTTGGAAAAATCAGTTGACCAGATAAAGTGGTATGGAAGAGGGCCATTTGAGTGTTATCCAGACAGGAAAGCCGCTGCCCATGTTGACATCTACGAGAAAAATGTAGATGAGATGCATGTTCCCTACATTGTTCCTGGGGAATGTTCTGGCAGGGCTGATGTTAGATGGGTGACCTTTCAAAACAGGAATGGTATTGGAATTTATGCTTCAATATATGGGAACTCTCCACCTATGCAAATGAGTGCAAGTTACTATACAACAGAAGAGCTTGACCGGGCAACACATAATGAAGATCTTGTCAAAGGAGACAACGTTGAGGTAACTTCCACTATATATTTCAAGAATAATTTTTTTCAGTACGTGTAAGTAGTTTTTAGAAATTTTTAGCCTACCAGTAATGCTTGATTTTTGCACTCTGTTTGGGTTAAATTCCTGAAGTGTCTTTAAATAAGATTAGACCAAGCAAGTTAGTATAAAAGAACAGTGTTTAAGTGTAAATGAGGGGATTCCTAGATTGCCATAATTATTATTAGAAATGGGGCAGTAGTTCATACTGCCACTTACCTTTCATTTTAATCCTAAATAACCTCTCTAGTACTGGGGATAGAAAGAGTTTTGCATGCTTATAGCCTTTGTGAGAAGCCCCTGTTTTCAGAACACTAAGAAACCACGAAACAAGGCTGGGAATCAGCTCTGGAACATGGTTTTTAAGTTGAAACCAGACAGGTGGCAGCAGAAAAGCCACCTGTCCAGCCGGAAGAACAAAAATCCTAGGAGCAATCTAGGAGTTCTTGATCCTAGAAGGCCTCCATTGGCTGGTTTTAACCTAGACCATGCTAAATCTATGAATTGGAAATGCAAGTACAGAAAGAATATTAACTTCTCTCTGTGTCTTAGGAAGTTTCCTTAGCAACTAAGTTCAAGGGGAGCTTTAGCCTATGAATAGGAAGCCTCCTAACCCATCCACTCCAGCCCAATGTCAGCCGTTTCTCTCTCTCTCTCTGCGCCACTTCCTGTTTTCTCTATGCAGATTCAAAACCAGCTATCAGTCTAAGCTTTTTTCTAGTTGACATTTATTTAGGTATTTAATATGAATTTAAATATATCTTTAAATTTGTACTTCAGTTGAAAAGTGTTTTTCATATCCTCTATGATGTTTGATTACACATTGTGCTGCTTGTGCATGTCGTTCTCCAGCTTGTAATTGTTCTGCTATTCTGCTTTCGATTTGTATCCATGTACTGTTTTCACAGTAAACATTAGTTCCTAATTATCGTTTAAAAAAAAGAAAAAGTAGTTTACTGAGTTTTGAGAGTCGACTATCATATTCATATTTTATAATATATTTTGGAAAAGGCAATATTTTATTTGACTCTTTTATTTTATAAATCGAATGAAAATGATTTAATCCTAAACTGGTTTTCCCTTGCAATGGTTACTTGGCTGTTTCGTATGATATGGTTTTCATTCATTTTCCATTCTTTTTCCAAGTCCAATGATATATGATAAACAATGGGCAAGTTTCATCTTCTGATGTAAAAAAATACGTAGGAAAAATAAGCCATTGTTTGTCTTTTTGTTATTTCTATTATTATTTAATTTCTCCGTCTAAGTTGTGCAGCTAAACTTGCTAATTGATGAAGGCATTTGCTAATAAAAATATACCATTCGAATTGGCATAAATTAAGTTGTTCAAATAGCTTTTTCTATTCGAATTTCTTAATGCAGACATTGCAATACAAAGTGGGAACTATTCGAAAGTATTTTGATTTTATATTGTTTTAGGATTCTGACCGGAACTAAAAAGAAATAAGAAGTGATTAACCATGAGAAAAACTGAAATAAATTTTGAATATATAGGAGTTTCTAAAGGGTATATTTGACTAGCATATGCAAATAGGCCCATACTTTTTCATAGAAGATACTTGGACGAATTTGAGGTGTGACATTCACGTATATGAAAGCAAAGCATGTACTGTATTTATCGATACCATTCTTGAATGATGTTCAATGTTGTTATTGTTACAGGTTCATCTTGACCACAAGCACATGGGGTTGGGTGGAGATGATAGTTGGTCCCCATGTGTTCACGACAAGTATCTGATTCGTGCTGCTCCGTATTCGTTCTCAATCAGGTTCTCTCCAATTACTCCAACCACTTCTGGTCAAGAAATTTACAAATCCCAGCTTCCGAAGTAGTTAATTTGTGGATTTGATACTCGGGTTTTGAAGTGCAAGAGTGGAGATGACTACTTTGAATTGTGAACACTGAAACCAAGATATTTCCCTTGATTTCATTTCCACTCGTTAATCCATTTGATATGGGTTTTTAAGTTATGGTTAGAATAAAATGTTCTTGGCAAAGTTGGCTTCTTATTCCCTAGAACTAGAAGGGTCTGTACACTGTACACTGCCGTGCTTGGACATGTGATATTGGTGCCTTATGAATCATGGACTAAGGAGTAGTTGTTCCAAAAGACTAGCCTGTAGGGTGGAGGACCCTCTTGTAAGGCAAGTCTTGACCTCTTGTTTCTGATGTAAGGACTGTTTTAGAATGGGGCTTTATTCCATGTCACAATTCCTATTTCCATCTTCATTTTTCTTTTCATCTTTAGTTTGCTGAGGAAACAGTAAAATTACCTTTTTCAACTTGAAAAGTCATATTTCGAAGATAGCAGACACTTGATTAGTTACTAAATTGCGAAGAATCTCATTTCAAATCAATAGAATCTAGAACATCAAAGCAAGAGTTCAAAGATGAAATGAAGAAATTGATGGTATTAAAAGTTTGGTACAAGTTTTGGCACACTTAGCATTATTCATATATATATATAGGGCACTAACTTAGTAGGTATTTTTTTTTTAATACTTATTCATAGGTATTATTTTGTCTAATAAAAATTCATCACGTACATCTTTGTATGGTAAAAAAGTGAGAGAGAAAGTCATTAAATAATAAGTATTTATTTTTATTTTTTTATTTTCTAACTATTCAAATTATGGTAGCCGTTAGATCAATGATCTAATGGCTAAAAAAAATACCTATAGATAGGTTAAAAAAAAACCTATTGCATTGACAACCATATATATATTTGGTGACTAATCACTCACATAAAAAAATATAAAACATGTAACATTATTATTTTCTTAAGTAACACGAGAACTTTGTTTAGATAGTAAGACAAGGACAAACAAAGTTACATTTTTGAGGAAAAAATGTACAACATAGCCCAACAAATATTAAGAGAATCACACATTAATTTTTTATTAAGAATGACTAATGATCATGTTAAATCATTATTAAATTATGTTACCACATATTTATCACTTGATAATTTTATCATATTACCATACTATTATAATACCATACTTATAACTATTGATAACTGCTTAATTATTTCTGACCAATTTTTTTTTTTTTTTCCCGTTGCTAGTATTTTATACTGCTAAAAAATATAGCCAACTATTCATGTATTCAAGAGACTAATTGTTTAAATACCAAATGATCGATACAAAGAAATAAAAATAGTAAAAAAAAATTGACATAGTATTTTGTAATACTGTGTTATTTTTGCATCATTAATTAAAGTTTTTCTACTATTGATGGGTTTGAAAATTCGTGAATTATATAGTGAAACTTCGTGAATTATATAGTGAGTGACTAATCCTCAAAACTAACTATGAGAGACTATGTCCTTGACCTATATTTATATATACACTTCACTGGACATAGTTCGAATATTGCTTTTAATTAATTTGAATAACATTTCTATATGAGTGAGGAGTCTAAAGTTTGAATTCTGGGAGTTAAATAGATGAAAAAAAAGACGACATATGTAATATATATATATAAATCAAAAGACTCGAAGAAAAAAACTGAGATTTACTATTAATTAAATATTATTATAAACTAAGGGCAAAGATAGAATAGAAAATGCACAAAAGTAAAAGAAGAAGATATAAGAGAAGTGTAGAAAGGAATTTCTTATTATTCCATTCTTATTCATATACACAATACATACTCAATGACATATTTATAGACTTACAACTCTAAGTGTTAGAATATCAAAAGATTATATATATGTTATAGTATAAAATACTACTAAATAGGATCTAAATAAGGGTTTAGAAATTAATGAAAGTAAAAACTAAGTGTTCAACTAACAACTTAAATTATTAAAAAAATTAAGAAAAGTAATGAAGTTCATAAGCTCTTTCTTCTTGGTTTTCTTGATGGACTTCTCTCTTATTCTCCAGAAAGTCTCCAATTTTGCTCATGAAGGTAGTATTGGTAGATTATCTGTAAAGAAAGTAGCCCTTCGCTTCCTTTGGGTAACCAAGCAGAAAATATTTTTCTGAATTCTTGTCAGCTTTATCTCCCACTTTATTGCATAGATATACTTCGCAATCGCACACTTTTAGATGCTCTAAGCACGCTACATAACCCATCCACATCTAAAAAGGTATCGAAGTAACTTTATTTGATGGAGTAAAGTTGAGAATGTATGAAGCTATCTTCAAAGTATAATCATTTTGGTTAATTTGGCTTGCCACTTGTCACTTTCTCTTCTAACCTTTATCTCCATTATTTTATGTAGTAAATTTCCACTTAGCTTTCATTTTATTGGCCAACAAGAGATATTTACTTTTAATAATATTTAAAAATTATATTCACTCAGCCACACATAAAATTACAATCTCCCTGTTTTAACTTTCTTCTAATTTATATAATCTTACCATTCGTTCGTTTTAACTCAGAATTTCACCAATTCGAACCACAGGGTCTAATTGGGATGTTCAACTTATCTACTGCCTCAAATGAACAAAATTTCGCAATAGTGAGCAAAATGAAAAAAAAGCCCTTATCCAAGAATTGACCAACTTGAACACATATTTAAGTGCATGTTTGCCATTTTTACGAAAACTTTCACTAGATCAACAATTTGAAAAACATTTACTAGTTAGATTAAATCTCAAATCAGTTTCTAAGGGCTTGATAGTCACGACCAGCATGAAACCCTTTCTCTCGCAGTTAGGGTCTTTAAGCTCTTCGAGGTATCTCTAAGTTCTAATTTTACTGAAAATTCATGGAATTATCCCTCTTAAATTTAAGTGTGTTACAATACTCAAAACAAATTACTCTGTTTAATAACTCATATCAAATAGAGAGCACAACTCTTTCTATAATTACACAACTCTTTCTATAATTACACATTACATAAACTTTCCTTAACCTGGAACATAATAATAATGATTTATGACGACATAAATTATTCCAAATGAATCTTTGAAGGTTAAGATTTAGAGGGAAAAAAAAATAGAAAACTAAGAAAAAAATATAGTAAAATAAATAAGACCTACATGGATTTAGATTCTAGTACTAGACAAAATCATACTAAAATGAATTTATAGGAAGAAATTAACTTCACACAAGTGGAAGAGTCATTTTAAATAAATAAATAAATAAACAACTAGAGAAATTGAAGCAAAGAGGGAGATCAAAAATCTCCTTCTTGACAGGATAAAAATCACATATCAGAAGTGGCAGAGCCACGTTAAGGCAAGCCCCCCCTGGATTTTTGAATTTTTTTTTTTACATTATATATATATATATATATATATTTATATTTATATATATTAAATCAATTAGCTTGTAAGCTTTTTTCATTAAATTTAAACTTTCTACATTTAACCCATTCAAAATTAGATTAATTATTCTCTAATTCTTAAATATCATCAATCTATTTAATTTTAAATTTCTTATAGTTTATCTTTATCTCTTTTATCTCTATATTTTTTTCCCCCTAACTTTTGTCAACAACTTACTTTTAGGCAATATATAAAGTTAGAAAAAATAATTTTATATTAGATACATGTGATATTTATGTGTGTATTTATACACATATTTTTTGGGTAGATTGGTCTAAATTAATGTTTTATATTTGTATTTTTTAAAAAGGATTTCAATTCACTCACATATTTTCATTTAAAAAAAAATCCACCTACATATTTAGTTATGATATTACAAATATATTATATAAAGGGATACATGTTTATAAATTTTATATCATTTTTGTTTTCTTCTCCTAGTTTGTAAATTTTATAAAATAAGTGAATTTTCTACATCTATTTTAAAATGTATTTTAAATAAAAATTGCATTCATTATTCTATAAATGAGAAAACAGTGATACTATAACATCAAATAGAGTAAGAATTACTTTTACATATCTTATTACAACTAGAAAGTTAGGAAAACTAATTTTTATATTATAATCTAGATGTTTGATATTAAATTTAGAAAAATATATAAGCAAATTAATCTTTATTGAATTTTTATTTAAGCAAGTTTAAAATTTTGATTTCTATATTTGTCCCTCTTAAAATATTTTTCTGGCTCCACCACTGCATATAAGTTATAGGTAAAGCCTTTTAGAGAAAAAGTAGGTAGGGTTCTTCTATTGCTATACAGACTTTACACCTTTTTAATATATTTATGAAGCATTTTAACACCACTATGAGTAAGTATCATTAATTTGCTTCCTTCCTCCGTTATTTGTAATGACTTGACATACCACAATCCCTGTATAATTTAGGTGCGAATCCAAATCCAACGGTAGTCGACACATTCACATTGGAGCTAGGAAAATATGAAGGCACGAATGTCGTGGGTAATTGGCCATGGGTTTTGCCGTTACCATTTTATTGGGACATATCAATTCTCAAGGTTAATAATTGGGGCACGATTGGTATATATCTTATTTATTCTTCACAGTAATAGCACATTGGTTCCATATATAAAAAAAACAAAAAAAAACAAAAATAGCACATTGGAGGAAAAAAAGTGAATTGCTTTATAAAAAAGTGCTTTTTAACCCACTCTTTTTTTTTTTCTTTCACTAAATTGCTTACGAATGAGGACACTGACTAGTGACTTGTGTGCAATATTATTCTAATCATGATTAGTTGAAATTATTATACGGATTGAAATCTTATATATATATATTTAGAAAGAATTATGTTATTGCTAATACAAGTTATTACAGGTAAGCACTAAAAGATTTTGGCTGTCGTTTTCCGATGTCCTTAAACAGCAGGTGCTACTAGGATTCTATTAAGCATTTAATTAACTAATAATATTCTCTATTGCCAGGTCTGTGTAGCTGCAGCGGTGTAATCGTTACTATAAAACGTCAAATAAATTACTTTGACTGTTTTAATTTTTTAGCATTAGATTGAGATTGCAACACCACCATTTTTTCAAGATCATCCTATTATTATAGTTACGCTGATATAGAACTTTACATTGATTATCACTAACAAAATGTGAAAATACCTAAACCCTACTCTGTATTACAGCAAAATATCAGTTTTCTTCCTGAATTTTTCAAAATACCAAATATATCTTCTCTATTTTCAAAATTGGATCAAATTTGCACCCTAGGTCACATTTTGTCAAAATTATATTTTGAGATAATATCTTCAGCCAAAATTAATAAAATAGTATAACTACTTCCTTAACCCTACGATCGAACATCCAAAATTTTTTCTTTTTTAACCAAATTTTTTCCTTTTTCAAAAAAGAAAAAATTTGTAAGATTTTAATTATATAAATTTCAATATTTGATATTAAAGCTGTTTGATTGTAGATTTAAAGGACAAATTGATCATTGACGAGAGTTGATTTGGTCATTTTAGGATAAAAGTTGGCAAAAGTCAATAAGAATTTTTTATAGGGGATAAATTTGATCAATCTGAGAAACTGAGTGGATAAATTTATATAGTTCTAAAAAGATAGAGGAAAAAACTGGTATTTTGTAAAAGTATAAGATATAATTTTAGTATGTCCCCATAAAAAAATGAGTCACACTAAAGACACCAATAATTTACACAAAAAACTTACACCACATAAGTTGGCATTCATATCAATCACTAAATTTTGAATGGTGTGGTCTCACTCATAGATAAAATAGTAGTTTTATTAGATGCCGCATCATTGATGTAACTTTTTGGTGTCCCAATCATTATTCTAACAAAATACTCATAGATTTCCATTAATACACACAAATGTCTCCAAATTGGAAAAGAAAATCATTTGTTTTCTTTTCAATAACTGGCCGGCAACTTTTTTCCCTTTTTGGGGGGTTTCTGGAAAAAACGTTGAATGAGTAAGCGGACTAATTATGGTTCTTTTACTGTTTCATTAAACAGTATCGTTGATATTCAACATTGCTCTTAGATGATTAGTTGCAGGAATTTTTTTTTAATTTAAAAAAAAAAGAAAAAAAAAAGTCAAAGCAATTTCATTACTGCCGCACGCAAAATTCGTCCTTGACCTCTTTTCTTTTGTCCTTGTAAATGTTCTCTCGATGAGTCTAGAACCATATGATCATTTCCATGATGAAGATTAATTATGTCTCATCGTGGATCTCAATTTTTTATTTTTTATTTTTTCCCCCTCGAATTTCCTTTTCCTCTTTTAAATTTACAACATTTTCCTTTAATAGTTCAGCATCCCAACTTTTCTATTGCATTTTAGAATAATTCTCTATTTTAATTTTTCCATAACCAGCTGAGAGTAAACTACAAGTTCATATCCATCTCCATTGCAAATTATGCTATTGCAAATGTTATATTTGACACAGAAATAACAAATTAACATAGTAAATCGAATACAGATTAAAATTTTATTATAATATACAATGATACTTAAAAAATACTATTTTAATTATTTTTTCTATTGTTTGATAGTTACTAAGTTAATCTTGTAACTGGTTGAGTATTAAAAAAGTGGATTGATTGAGGAATATTAAGATTAGAGTTGGTTAGAGATTAGTTAAGCCTAATAATTAATTAGTTAGTCTCTGTACGATTGTCACATTGTGATTAGCTTAAGAATTGTTAGTTAGGATTTCTGTTAGTATTCTTGTTATAGTGCAGCTATATATATACTTAATCTTTACTGTAATGAAGTTTCAGAGCAATGAAATCAGATTTTCTTCTATGTGTCTCTCTATATTTCTCTTTAACAAGAAATATTGAAAATTATACAAGTAATTGATGAATCATTGGAAAATGTGAATTTTAAATTTACTAATTATATTATTATAATGTTATATTTGAGATTATATATAGCATATGTTAAATTTGGCACAACAAAGAGCATTGCATTGGAGAATAATTTTGTACTATGCTAAGGTATACTATTAACACAATGAAATTACATTACATCGGAGATGCTCTATTAATAATATCATAGATAGAAATTAATAGATAATAACACTCGCACATTATTTTGCTAGCCGTGTCATATATAACAATACTTACGTATAATTTTGCTAATTGTTTCATGTATAAAAGCACTTGCATATTATAACTTCTTAACACTATCAAATTACACTTTGATCGTGCAATTATGTTACGGATCTTTTGGAAATTAGATCATTTTAATAGTATTTTTTAGGAAAAAAATTCTTTTTATAACTCGACCATGCTCGACCATTAAAAGTTCTATTTCTCAAAAAAAAAAAAATTAAAAATGAGAATATTTCCTAAAATACACTACTAAATGGTCTACTTCACCTAAGTTCCTATTAAAGTTATTCTTTTTAATACTGAAATTCCGTCTTTTCCTTTTCATAATCAAATGATCGATTAAATCAATTTTTACACTTCATTTATCAACTCTTATCTAATTTATGTAGTAAGCAAATCAATCTTTATTAAAAATAAAAATGATATTTGTTTTGAAGGGCAACAGATTCGAACATTTTGCTAAAAGCCCTAATTTTTACTATTGAACATATTTTATTCTATTGATAAACTTAAATAGATAAGGAAGGTCTCACAATGCACATAGTCATGCTAAGACTATCTTCAGTGCATACTACAATTCTAAAATTGTGTTTGACGCAAAAATTAAAGAAATGCTAATATTTGGAACATTATTATTATTATTATTATTATTATTATCATCATCATCGTCGTCATCATCATCATCATTATGTTTTACTGCATTTCGATAATATCATTTATTTTGACGATCAAATTAAAATTTCATTAATCAAACAAATAATTCAATACAATAACTCATTCAATCATTTATTTTGACGATCAAATTAAAATTTCATTAATCAAACAAATAATTCAATACAATAACTCATTCAATACAAAAATCGACCTATGATAATCAAAATAGTAAAATGTAAATGAATAATCTGCAAAACGATTGTATTCGATAAATAATAAGGGAAAAAATACAAATCCAATAAAAGGTATAACTAGAGCTTTTTTAAAAATATCTCTTCACCTTTAAAATCATCGATCACCACAAAGAGTTAGTTTTACTAACTAATAATGTAGAGGATATTTTGTAGAAATCTATTTTAGACTAAATAAAATTTTTTTGATCTTGATCCCAAAAGTTCAAATCCAAATATAACAATGAAAAACCACACGAAAGTAGAGAAAACAAACAGATACTTAATTAAGGAATGTTTTGGTATTTTATGCTAAATTAGAGCATCAATATCTAATGAGACACTGTATGGGTTCCATTTATTGGAATTATATTTTCTATTATTTTTATTACAAATTGGTCAAGGCGCTTAGGCATATTTAGCTTGAAAATCATACAGTGATCTCATGATGAGTTAGCTGTAGCCACAAATGAAATGCTCGAATAATACGATAATTAGAATGCCACGGTGCTAAAATGGTATTTAGAGCTGTCATGCCAAAAGGAAAGCTATATTAGAAATTCTAACTTGAAGTTTCTTTACAAAATTATAATACAATATCACGATTCTCATCCTTAAATGTAATTGTTATCCTGTAATCTTTAAGGATCCAATTACTAATTAAGTAACCATGTCCACTCCACCAGCAAAATGCATCACATGCGTATTATTTTATTAAATTAAAAAATCCTTTAATAAATATATATATATATTCTTATACTAACAGTTTAGACAAGATAAGCATGATATTGTTTATATATACACATCTATATATATATAATGTCTTTCTTTTTTAACTAAATAATTAATTGTTCAATCGTGGCATTCGTTTTAGAATAGAGATCGGTAACGTTTTGAGCAGATTATGGATGTGTTAAAATAATTGCAGGTAATGCAAAAGATGTGTCAAAAAATGGGGAAGGAAAATGGTTTGTCGAGAAAAATAATGAAAATATTTGTATGGTGAAAGTTTTTATTCATAACCAACTAAAGTATAGTTATAGATAACTTTTAAGAGTATGTAGTCATGGAATTTTTTTTTTTTCCAATTAGCAAAAAAAAAACTATATATAGAAATGATTTTTTTTCAAAAAAATAATAATTTTATTAAACTCAAATAAGCATTACAGTAGGAGATCGGGATTTATAAAATTTAGAAATATTTTCAATTGCGAGACATACTGCTAAACTAAATTACTTAGTGCATGTGCATCTTAATTGCGAATAATATGACATTTTACGGAGAGAAAAAAAAAAAAAAAAGAGGATAATAATATTGTTGCCTGTTGGGCCATAATTTTTACTAGACTTTAAAACTGCACTATCAATTCCTTTGTTTAACTTAGCTAGTTGTACTCTTTAATTTTTTTTTCCCAACTTCTAAGAAAAACAAACATGTGACATAAATATTGTGATATATAAATATATATAACCATTTAAACCAAACCCATATATATATAAATGGGTTTGGTTTAAATGGTTACAACAATATTTACCCATAGATGGTTACAATGATTTAAGCCATTAGATCTAATATCCTACGGTGGTGATTAGTTTGGTGGTTGGCCAAAAAAATTTAATGCTATTTATTACCATCACAAAAATTTAATGCTATCACTATTTTTTTTAGTATCCATTCATGGTCACAAAAAGATTGTAAACATTGATAAGTCCTCCCTACTGGATGGGTACCCATGCATGTATATATATATATATAGGAATCCCTTTGAGGGGACTGGTCCTATTTATATTTTGGCCAACACATGTCATAATTTAACCAATTCGTATTGGGCAGAACACGTATTGGTCAAAACATAAACGGGACTGGTCCCGTAAGCGGAACTACATCCTTGCTGTATATATAGATACCCTTATATTTAATACTTACACATCAAACTAGTGATGAAAGTAATTGCATACAAATTAATGACATAAATTCGTTGAACTATAGGAACAACTCAAGTCAAATTATATTCCTCTTTTTTCCTTCAATTAATTAGTAGAGGTCATAATCAATCGAATGGAAATATAACAAATATATGTGACCACAAACTTGTAACATAAAAATTGTAAGAAATGTTTTGTTTTGCACGTTATTGAAAGTCTTTAAAAGTGATCGCATTAATGCTTGCGTACACATAAGAGCTCTTCGTGTAATGACCTCAATTCGCATTGACATTAAGTGCGACTTTTCTCCACCACATGAATTTTTCAAATATTCAAGTTATGATGCTTATTGTGTTCTGCTAAGTTTGTATTTTCTTTTTTATATAACGTAGATATTGTGTAAATAAATTATTAACTTTTTATTCTTATTTTAATAAGTTACTTCTTATTTATTTATTACTTAGCAAACTCGTTGAAACTCTCGTGTCAAACTCGAATAGTTAGATATGTAGGTGCATCCACAAACACTTTGGGGCTCACCGACATACCGACAAAATTTCATAGTGGAGAGCTGAAGGGAGGTGTGAATGGACCGAATTAATGTGCCAATACTAGCAGTGACTTATTATGACAAATCCATCTGACAATAGTAGTAAAGTGTACCTATAACAAAATCTTTTAATGTCTTATGACCTGTTACATTCAATTTTTAATGTATGCATGTACAATCCTTCGAATCTTTTTCAGTCCATAAATTCCTTTCTCCTCCAATATTATTGCAGCTACTCTGAGATGACATACCATGAGTACTACTTTTTAGCGGTAATAAGATCTACGACCACTAAAGAATTGAATTTAAAGTCTCATATTCCTTTGTCTTTTTCAAATGCAATTATGGGTTTACAACTTATGTTCTTGTTCCAGAATATTACTGAAATCGGAGAAAATATATGGAGTCGTCTATTTGAAAAATGACTATAAAAAATGCCATTATTGTTAGGGAAATAACCTCTTTAGTAGATGCGCAAAATTATAAAAGCGATAAATAAAGCGAAATAAGAAGACACAATTTACGTGTTCACCAATGTAGCTACGTCTACGGGACTACTATAGATCTTTCACTATAAGGAGAAAATTTACACAATGTTTATAACACTCACAACTCACAACCCTGACCCCAATTACACTCAAGAATTGTTCTCTCAAAAATTTTCTCAAGAACTTTTTAATTGAAGCTCTTTCTTTATCTCTCTTTATGTTGAGATTTTTTTCTCTTTTTGTTGGGATGCAAAAAGGAATTATGAAGGAGTCTATTTATAGGCTAAAAACTTTCCCCTTCACATGGTTGGTAGCCTATAATGGCTGCCCATTGTCAAAAAATATGAGCTTGGACAGTAGGAGCAAAAACACAAGTTGTATTTCATTGTCAAAAAATGTGGTTGGTCACTATTTTTGACTTCTTATATTCTTTGACAATTTGACTGCCCACATTTTTTGACAATCTCCTACTTGAAGACTTAATTTCAATCAGTCTTTACACGTCATGATCAATAAAATAGTCTATCTCTCCTCTTCATGCTTGCAGGCCAACTGAAGCTGAACACAACTTCAGTTTATCAATGGTCACCGTCTTCGTTAGTATATTTGAAGGATTTTTGCTTCCCGTAATCTTGTCAAGCACTAAGACTCCATCTTCCAAAACTGATCTGATGAAGTGATATCATAATTGTATATGCTTTGGTCTAGCATGAAAAACAAGATTCCTTGCTAATTGAATTGTACTCTGGCTGTTACAATACAACACACTCTTCTCTTGCTTGTGACCCAGTTCCTCCAAGAAAGACTTAAACTGGATCATTTCTTTGCAAACTTATATTACAGCAACATACTCTGCCTCGGTAGTTGAATGTGCAACATTCTTTTGCAACTTAGAAACCTAGCTAACTGCTGTACCACCAACATTCTTTCTGCGATCTAAATCATTGGCCATCTCAGTATCCAGATAACCTTGTAATCCCAGACTTGTCTTTCTAAAACATAGGGTTTTGTCTGCAGTACCTCTCAAATATCTGAGAATCCACTTTACTGCTTCCCATTACTGTTTACCTGGATAACTCATATACTGGCTCACAACTCTTACTGTATGGGCTATATCCGGTCTAGTACATACCATGGTATACATAAGACTGCCAATGGCAGACATATAAGATATCTTCGCCATATAGGTCTACTCCTCCTCCGTTGAGGGTAACTGCTCTTTGGTTAGTTTGAAGTGACTAGCCAAAATAGTATTCACAGGCTTTGCTCTGTCCACATTGAATTGATTAAGCATGTTCTTTATATATTTCTCTTGTGATAGCATCAACATCCTGTTCACCTTATCTCTAGAAATCCTCATCCCAAAGATTTGCTTTGCTGTTCTAAAGTCCTTCATTGAAAATTCTTTTGACAATTATCTCTTGAGCTTGTTAATTTCTTCCATGTAAGTTCCAGCAATTAACATATTATCTATATATAGAAGTAGAATGATGTAGGAATTATCAAACCTCTTCACATAACAACAGTAATCTACCTAGCATCTCAAGTAATCATTGTTACTCATGAATCTGTCAAACTTCTTGTACCATTGTCTTGGAGCCTGTTTTAATTCATACAAGCTCTTCTGAAGTTTGCACACTAGTTTTTCCTTTCCTTGTACTTTGAACCCTTGTGGTTGCTTCATATAAATTTCTTCCTCCAAGTCACCATAGAGAAATACTATTTTGTCATCTAGCTGCTCTAGATTCAGGTCTTCCTTAGCCACCAACTTGAGTACTGTTCTGATTATAATCAGTTTGATCGCTAAAGAGCAAATCTGGGTGTAGTCAATGCCTTCTTTCTGCTGAAAAGCTTTTACAACAAGTCTTCCCTTGTACCACTTGTTATCGTCATGTTCTTCCTTTATTCGGTAAACCCACTTATTGTATAGTATCTTCTTTCCTTTTGATAGTTCAGCCAACTCCCATGTTTAATTAAACGACAACGAATCCAGCTCATCTTTCATGGCTAACTCCCACTTGATTGACTTATTATCTTGCATAGCTTCTTTGTAAATCGCTAGCTCTCCTCTATTAGTCAATAAAAAATATATAGTGCAGAAGAATATCATTATGGTGGTCGAGTAGTTCTAGAGGATCTTCCGAGTTCAATTATAAAAGTTTGTGGATCCGGCTTGGCAGCTACAACTTCTTGATTCTTCTGAGTACTATGCTTTACCTCATCTACTGGGATGTCATTCAATGTCACTTTGTCTGTCTTCTTGACTTAAGGACATGCACTATTGAATCTGGTGCCTAATCTATCTTCTTGTACAATATATCCTCATTAAAGATAACATATTTACTCTTGATGATCACCTGACTTTGGTTATCCCAGAACGATAACAAACTCATCATTGATATAATCGACAAAGTAGCATTTCTTGGATTTTGGATCAAGCTTACTTTGACTAGCAGGGTCGATATGAATATAGGATAAACAACCGAAAACTTCTAAAAATGAAAGTTTTACCTCTTTACCGCTCCAAACCTCTTCTGATATTTTGAAATCAAGAAGTAATGAGGGTTTCCTGTTGATCAGAAATGTTACAGTGCTAACTGCTTCAGTCCAGAATATTTTTGGCAATCCAGCATGTAACCTCATGCTCTTAGCACATTCATTTAGGGTCCTGTTCATCCTTACCATTCTGTTGTGGTTTTCCTGGAATGGTTTTCTCCATCTTGATCTCGTTGAGTGCACAATATCTCTTGAACTCATTATCTTCATATTCTCCTCCATTATTATACTGTAAACACTTTACTTTCAAACTAGTCTCATTTTCCACCATGGCTCTCCATTTCTTAAAGATATCGTAGACATTAGATTTATTTTTCAAAAAATAAACGGATACCTTTCTACTCGAATCGTCAATAAAAGTGACATAATATCTTGAGTCTCCAAGGGATGTCACAGGGGATGGTCCTTACACGTCTGTATGGACTAGCTCTAACTTTTCTGCACGCGGTTCTCTTTCGCTTTTTGAAAAATTCACTCTTTTATGTTTGCCAAAGATACAGCTTTCACAGATACTATGCTTAACTTGTTAGGAATTATTAGCCCAAGATTGACAACCCAAGAGGGGGGTGAATTGGGTTTTAAAACTTTTGCGGAACCTTTCAACTATTTAAAACCATAGACCACTATTTTGAAACTTTCAAGCTAAATAAATAATAATACCAAGTATATAACAATAATACTAAGTAAATTAAGTATAACAAATATCAAACATACAATCAAATAGTTTGTAATAAAGTAAATAGTATAAGGATAGAGAAAATACAAACTCAGTTTTTATGAGGTTCGACAAATACGACGATTTGCCTATGTCTCCGACCCTCGGTAACTTGCTTCGAGCTTTCCATTATCGGATCAAGATTATGGGCTTGACTGACCCTTGTACAAACGGAATGAATTCTTATTAGGCTCACTCAACCTTTACAATATTTTTGAATCTGGCTCTATCACGCCTAACTACAGATTATTTAGACTTTGGTGCCAATCTCACCTATACCTGGTTATTTAGACAATGGTACTAACCTCACCAACTCACGGATTGTTTAGACTTCGGTGACTCACCTATACTCGGGTCGTTTAGACTCCGGTAGCAACCTCACCTTACACTTACAATTTGATTTTTCAATGAACAAGAATGAACACACTCAAGAACTCTCCTCTCAAAATAAATAAATACAATTTTGGCTTAGGAGATTTGAGAATAATGCACAAAAAATACTATAAGATTAGCTCAATATGATTTGAAAATTAATTCAATCTAAGAATAGGCTTTTGTACTTTGAAAGTAGTTAGATAACAATCTAGGTTTATGCAAAGTCTCTTAGAAGTCTTAAAATAGCTTCTATTTATAAGCTTGTATAAATATTAGCCATTTCTAATCATTTAAAAAACTCTATGGAGTTTTCGGTAAACTAGCGGGTAGACCGGTAAGTTTCTGGTAGACTCCCAAAACTAGCAGTTGGAAGTGCGGTTGCAATGGTCAAAAACAGATTTTTCGGTAAACTGGGCGGTCTATTAGTAGTCATTTCTAGTCTAACTAAAAAGCCATTTTTGGTCTACCTATAACTTTCAGTTTTTGACAACTTTTTGGCATTTTTGTAAATTCTGATAGCTTTCGGCGTTTTTTAAAGTCCGACTTCTAAATTTGTTTTAAACACTTTAAAAATATTAGAAATCACTTTGAAAAGAATATTTTGGCTATTGCAAACTTTTTTAGTTTAATACAAGTATTTAACAATAATTTAGAAAGTGTTCATATCAAAATAAATTATAGTTTGTAAATAGAAAATCTCTTTCTAGCCTATCTTAAACAATCATGATTTTAAATATATTTGTAACTTATTTAAACTTAAGAAATCATGTTTTGAATAATATTTTGCCCATTCAAAATTATTATTTTCTATTTTCAAACTTCTATAATAAAACAACCATTTTAAGCTTAAGATAGTTTGAAAACTCTTTTTGAAAACATGAGTCAATGCAAAGAGAATTTTATGTGTAATGAACTAAATCAAATACAAGACTAAATATGAAATACACCTTGTCTAAGCATGGTCTTGTATCTTGATTTTCTATCTTCAAGCTTGATTCTAATAATTAAGTGCAATATGCATCTATTTTCAAGCTTGATTCCTTGAACAACTTGAGTTAGAACTTTTACAGCCATTTCACTACACACTCAAGTTAAATCATTAGTATTAACTCAAATATTTGTTATCTTCAAAATAAGAGTAAGTAAGATTGCGACTCAATTTCTCATTGTGACTCAATTTCTCAACATAATTAACTTCAGTTCGGGTAGTTTTTTTTTTTTTGATAACATCACCTTCATTCCCTTCTTGCTCATATACCCAAGTCTACAATGCCATAGACCTGTATTAACATCAGCATCTATAACTACTAGTGTATCTCTATAACTGGAAGTCATATAAAGAGTCCTAATTTTGTTTTCTCGAGCAACAACTATAGCTCCTTTGCATGACTTTCCAGATGCCATTAGAAAATATCATATTGTATCCATCATCATCAAGTTGTCCCACCGAGATAAGATTCCTTATCAATCTTAGTACATGTCTTACTTTCTGGATTTTCTACGTTGATCCATTTGATATCTTCAAATTAATATCGCCTATACTAACAATTTCCAATGGTTCTCCATCAGCCAGATACATCTTACCAAAATTACCAGAAATATAATTCTCGATAATTTCTCAATGTGCAGTGGTATGAAACGAGGCTCTTGAGTCTAAAACCCAAGAATCAATTAGACTATCAACCGATAATATTAAAGCCTCTTGTACTTCCTCAATTACAGTATTGGCATTGTGTAATTTGTCTTCCTTCTTTGGTGTTCTACAGTTCTTCTTTAAGTGGTCAGTCCTGCCACAGTTCCAGCACTCTAGTTTTCTTCTTGGTCTGGAATTGTTTCTATCATTCCTTGATTTGGCCATGTCGCGACCTCTATTAGAATTTGTCTCATTGTTTTTGCGTCTATTCTCGAGATTTTGGGCAGAATTCGATGATATTCCTTCACTGGAATCTACTCTTCGCACTTCTTCGGTGAGAACTCAATCCCTGACATCATTGAACTGTAACTTTTTTTTGCCAACAGAATTGCTAATCGACGCTCTCATAGGTTCCTAACTATTCTATAAAGATGCCAAAAGAATAAGAGCACGAATCTCATTATCAAAATTGATTTCAACAGACGTCAATTGTGAGATGATCATGTTGAATTCGTTGATGTGTGTTGCTACTGAAATACTTTCTCCCATATTTAAATTAAACAACTTTTTCATCAAATAAACTTTATTGTTTGCCGACGGTTTCTCATACATATCTGACAGGATACTCATCATCTCCACTGTAGTTTTCACCTCTGCCACATTGTGAGCAAAGTTCCTTGTTAGCGTCAATCGGATTAAGCGTAACACCTATCGATCAAGGACTTTTCACTCATCATCCTCCATTTTCTCTAGTTTTACCCCTGAGAGAGGCTGATGCAATTTCTTGCTATGCAGATAATATTTAATCTGCAATCTCCAGAATGAGAAATCTAAATTGTCGAATTTGTTGATACCGGGCTCCGATCTGTCCTCTCTAGCTATTGCTTCTTACTGTTGACTTTTTGTATAAGCGAACAGTACTATATATATGAATAGTACTGTACATATGAATAGTACTTAACCTGGTACTCTGATACAAGTTGTTACGGAAATAACCTTCCTAGTAAATACATAAAATTGCGAACATAAATAAAGCTAAATAAGAAGACACAATTTGCGTAGTTAACCAATTTGGCTATATCTACAGGACTAATGCAGATCTTTCACTATAGGGAGAAAATTTACACAATATTTATAATACTTACAACTCATAACCCTGACCCCAATTACACCCAAGAATTATTCTCTCAAGAACATCTTAATTGAAGCTCTTTCTTTATCTCTCTTTATGTTGAGATTTTTTTCTCTTTTTATTGGGAGGCAAAATGGAGTTGTGAAGGGGTCTATTTATAGGCTAAAACATTTCCCCTTTATATGGTTGGTAGCCTATAATGGCTGCCCATTGTCAATAAAAATGAACTTGGATGGTAGGAACAAAAACACATATTATATTTCATTGTCAAAAATTGTGGTTGGTCAATATTTTTGATTGCCCACATTCTTTGACAATTTAACTGCTCATATTTTTTGACAATTATGAGGTACTATTTCGAGGCCAAAATATTAAATGACACCTACTTTATACTTTATACTGCTGATGGGTCAAGATGGATTCGAGTTCTCTCACTTGAGAACTCTAAAATGATATACTTATATACTAAAAAAGAAGCTAGGATGAATGAGAACACTCGATAAATTAAAATAAATAAATAAATGATGAGCCTTGGCTAATTACCTTGTCTCACATGGGATAGAAAGCAAAGATTCTATATGGATATACATCCTTATCCATTTATTTTGGAATCTTCTATATTAGAGGCTCTTTCACTCGCAAGAATGGAGGTGTAAATCATAGGAGAATAATTAAACAGAATACAAGGCCAACATTTATTTAAGAAAACAGTTATGGAGTCATCTATATACATGATAATATTCCTTTCAGAAAGTATTTCCTCTTCCCTACTTAAGAAAAAATTCCCTGTCCCCTGCCTATTATAAAGTTTTAGATCTCTGTGTGATAGAGTTTGGATGATCATAGTTTGCTACCAAACACGAGTCTCAGTTGTCACTTACTATTTGTATTTCTTTCAATTTCATGTTCTGTTTATGTTTTCAGTTGCTTTTAGTTGTCAATTTTATTTTGTTTCTACTTGTTGTTCATTGTAACTTCTGCCTAAATATTATTCCACTTTCTGTTTGTTCATTTCATATTATATTCTAATATTATATACAACCTAATAATCTTAGAATACAACACTGATTCTATAAATATATATTCTCAATACTAATGAGATTATTACCAAATGACTTAGATAAGTCTGATAGATGTTAATATTGTATTCTTAATTGCTCAAATAATATAGTCCATAAATATGAGTTCATTATTTATTGTAAGATTAATAAACATATTATTAATTGTAATTTTATAAATATAAGTTCGTTAATAATGATACTTATTTAATGTTAAAATTGTTATTGACACCCTTCTATTTGCTCTCCTTACACAATTTCTAAAACCACCATCTTTATTAAAATTTTGAATTTAACTTCTACTAAACATATCCCTAACTATTCCTAAATCATCCATCAAATTAATTGCCTTCCTTTTCCCACCAAGTCACCCACTAATCCTCAATCTCATTCATTTTCGTTTCTCCTCTTCATTTACCTATACTCACTTAAACACATATCCTATATCTATTGTATCTATCTTAGCTCCCATTTATCCAATCAAAATATGTAATGTCAATAAGAATACATTCATAGCAATATTGGCGAAGATTTTACTGGTAACAAATGATAATTTGGTTCATCTTTTGTTTTTGGGATATTCTTATTGCTTTTTCCTATTCACCGTTAATGTCAGGGGAAAACGGATTGATCAACGAATTAGTTAGATAGATCCCAATCCATGACCGATATGCCTCTGTAGCTTCAAAAATCCTCATTCAATTACTAGAAGCACCAGATGAAATAGAAATCTTGAACCCTTGCTATTCTAGGTAGATATTGTTTATGGGTCTCCGTTTTATTTTATTGAGATTCTAAAATTTCAAAAGACTCAAGACTTCTATATACATATATGTACACATGTGTACATAAAAGGCTTGCAGATACGATTTACAAAGAAAAAAAAAAAAAAGAGTAACAGAGACGTTTTTAAATGCAATCCATTAATAGGTAACAAAAATGTGTTAATCAATTGACAAGGACACAAGAAAATAAAACAAACTCATAAAAAACTTCATTTGAGAGCTTGATCACAAATTAATTTATTGTAGTATTCTTATTTATTTTTTTAATTTTTGACCAGAATCTTGCTTTTATTTTTCTAATATTTTCTCGTGATCTTATTTTATAGGGATTTGACTTAAGAAGGGGTGTTCAAAGTAAAAAATGTTTAGAGAGACATGTGTGAATAGAATTTATTTCAACAAATCAATGTACTTTAAAATAATTTCATTTAAAATTCTTTTAGTAATAAAAAAAATCTTAAAATACGGAGTGGGGAGAGCACACAGAGGAGTGGTAATAGACTCTGCCTTAAAGTTATTATAGTTTTTCTATTAACCAATTAAAACAATAAAGCATATGAATATCTAGAGAAAAATAACCAAAGCAAGCATCTCAGTCATCTAATTTATTCATTCATATATAGAATCTTTAAAGAATCATGATAAACAAATAAACATATGAAAAAAAAAAAAAATCTATCTTGAAATTAAATTGAAGAATTAGAGAAACTTACTTGAGGAGTTAAGAGTAAATGATGAGATTTAAACACAAAGCACCTCCTGAAACTAGATACAAGTATAGATTTTATCCCTAATTTAGCAAAGAATATGAGAGATATGGGATTTGGAAGGAGTTAGAGAAAGGGTGAGAAAGATTTCTGGAGAGAGTGTGTATAGAAAGAAGAAGAAGAAAACAATGAAGAAATTAGCTAAAACTTACGTTTATGCCTCTTTCAAAAACTTTTATAGCAATTTGGTGCTGCGGCGCCCAATTTGAGAGTTGATGTGCCCATTCCTTATTATTATTGTTGTTGTTGTTGTTTAACATTTCAATTGAATAATTAAAAAACTCCAGAAACCTAGTGCTGTGACTCTGAGTTTCTGTTTATTACCCTAAGAGGGCAACATGTTAGCAAATGTGGTACCAAGAGCCATCACTGCTGCACTTTTAAAAATATATATATATTTTATTATTGTTATTAGTTTCTTAAATATTAAAAAAAAAAGAAAAGAAAAATCAGACACAAAATAATCTTAAAACTAATATAATCCTTAATTAAAAATAAAAACTTAAATGAAATTAACTGGTAAAATTGTTCGAAATCAATAAAAACAAAAACCAAAATAGAAATATTTTAACCGTTAGATTGCCTCCTTACCAATTCTTGGTTTCAAGTTTTGAGCTCGACGTTCTCATTCCATGTTACTTATATGTTATTATGTTATCAAATTCCCCTGGGTGCTGTATAGCTTCGGAAATGTGAAGCTGCGCATTTCTCCATCAAATTCCAAAAACAGCCTCCCGTTGTATACGTTTATTATCGCTCGTGTTGTTTTCTTGAATGGTCTCCCAAATAATATAAGCTTTGAGTTGGGAGAGTTGTAATCCTCCATATTTAAGACGTAGAAATCAGCTGGAAACACTAAATCATTGATATCTTACAAAATACCTCGAGGGTGCATATTAGATCTATCGGCGAGTTGGACAACTATATCAGTTTTCTCTAGAGGTCAAAGGTCTTAGCAAAGTATACGTTAGAGTAAGAAATTATATTTATAGTTACTCCTAGGTCTAACACGACTCTTCTAATCATAGTATTTGTTATAGTGCATGGTATAGTAAATGTGCTTGGGTCTTTGCACTGAGGAGGCAACTTCCTTTGTAACGTCCAAAACATTTCATTCATACATACCATCTCGTGGCCTTTCAGCTTTCACTTGTTAGTGCGTAGTTCCTTAAGGAACTTGGCATATCAAAGTACTTGTTGGATAGCCTCCAACTATATGGGATATTCACTTAAACCTTATGAAAGGTTTCTAAGATTCCTCAATCTTACTCCTCCTCCTCTGAATTTGCGAATCTACTTGGAAAATGAACATTAATGGAAATAAGAATCCTAAAATTTACCTTAGGTGTCGCAGTGTTGGTCGTGGCTTCATCTTTTCACAAGAGGCCTCCGTTGCTATTTAGGCATGTCCACTAATTCCTCGTTGTCCTTGACGTTTTTGGTGCCTCTATTTGCTTACCACATAGTAGATTTGTAGCATTTATATTCTCCTTCGAGTTAATTATAGTTTTAGATAATAACTTTCCTGAGCCTTGTGCTTCAAGCCGACTTACAGTTGCTCACTAAATAACTGACTTTGGTCTCCAGGTTCTGAATGCTAGCTCGAGTCTCTTGTTATAGGTTGCGGACCTAAATAGACCTATTTAATTCATGCTCTAATAGACAAAGGCTCAGTTACAATTAACTCTTAATATAAATGGGCTTATACTATTAGTTATAAACTTATTCCACTAAAGATCCAAACTGCACTCTTAAATTAAATAAATATCACAAGAAACTTAATTAAAATTATGTCTATTAGATAGTTAACATGTGCATGTGTATTCTCACATGAATACCGTTAATTGGAGTGAGGTAAAATTACTATTTACCTCTCCAATTATATATTTCAATTCCTTGATACAAGACTATATCTAATGGATGACCAGACTTGCAAAAAGTATTCAATTATAGTAAAATATCCAATTTTAGTAGTTACTTAGCTAAGGCTTAAATCATTAAACTCTTATAGCTCCTCAAGGCAGTATCACTTTTCTATATAATAGAATTGTGGATTCTATATCTATAAGTATATGTTTCTAATACCCATAATAATGCATTACTAAAATGTTAGGGTCTAGATCGTCAATTTCTTGATCTATACCTTTTAACATATCAAATAATACAAGTTATAAATACGAGTTCATTATTTATTTCAAGATTAAAAAAGACGTGCTTTAATTATTAAGTTTGTAAGAATATGTTCTTTTCAATGACGCTTGATACAAGAATATATTTTATATGGTCCATGTTCAATGTTCACATTAAGACTTTTTGTATATGGTCATACCAATATAAATTAAGACACTATAAATGCTCAAAGTCTTGTAACATGATCCAAGAGAAGTGTCTAGCTTCTCTTATTAGTTGTTAATAGTCTTATTTAATTTAAGGGGATGGCTACGGTAGGGGCGTCCCTATGTAGGGTCATGCCTTAATTATCGTTGGATGGGAATCTGTGGGGAATAACGGGAATCTGTGGAGAATCTATTTATATACAGATTCCCATCCAACGGTGAATAGACAGGGCCCTACGTAGGGGCGCCCCTACTGTAGACGCGCCCTTAATTTAATTAGAGAAAATATATCTTAGCTTTAATAAGCAACTTTATTAAAATCTTTCTCTAATGAATAAATCAGGGAAACCTTTTTGATATTTACTATTATACTAATAATCAAAATATTATCATAAATACTATGCATGAAATATCATTTTATTAAATATCCATAAATAATAAACACTTTTTGGACATAATCCTAACAATCTCCCACTTGCACAAAAAGTAATTTATTACATATTTCGCATCTCTAGAGCTATAAGATGACCTTCAAAGCTCTTGCCAGGCAGTGCTTTAGTCAATTGATTAGCTAGGTTTTCTTCTGATGCAATCTTTCACACAGTTACTTCCCCTCGATCAACAATATCTCGAATGAGATGATATTTTCTCTCAATTTCCTTCACTCTTTTGTGGCTTCTAGGCTCCTTTGAGTTGGAAACTTCTCTATTATTATCATAGTATAGTGTCAATGATTGACTAGCAGCTAGAATCACTTATAGATCTGTTAAAAATTTTTGGAGCCAAAAAGCTTTCCTAGCAGCCTCACAAGCAGTTATATATTCAGCTTCTATATGGTGGAATTAGCAACGTAAGTTTACTTCACACTCCTTCAAATAATAAAAGTAACACAATTTCTTGGCAACGATATCAAAATTTTTGATTGGCCATTGGACTGCCAAAAACTAATTATCTTATACTCTAACCCAAATTAATCTAGTATCAAACCCAAAGAGGACTGTTTATATAAAAATTATTGATTCCTAAACTTTCTAGTGATAAATTAAAAAGAGATTGTAAATAAAATAAAATTAAAATCAAAGTAAAAGTAAAAGTAAAATTGCATAAATTGATAAAATCAAAATTCAATAAAATAAAAACTAGTTAAAGGATTAATCTCCATCCTAGACAATTATATACAATTAATCAGTATTTTCTTATTATCAATAATTCTTCGAAGTTATTAACCAGAAATAATAACCAGCTCTATTATTTCAATTTCTCCTTAAGATTCACTAGATAAAACAAGCTCTCTATCTAAATCCTATTAAGTAGATTGTCTCGAATAAGCTCTCGATTGTCTCGAATAAGCTCTCTTGATTAAACCTAATTAATACTTTACATATAGAAAAATCTATCCATCTTAAGTAACAATCACACAAACTCGGATTATCTTTAGTCTAGAGCATATTCTTCATCATAGTCAATTAATCAATCCATTGCAACCACTAAGAAAGGTTTTTAAAAATATATTACTTTCCTTGACGGTTATAGTGGAATCGCTGAGAAAACTTGTGTTTTAACTGTTTACGGTGGTTTTAAGAGAACTGCTGTTAAAATTTTGCTATTAAATGTGCCTCTTTTTGTAGTGCATTCCCTAAGCTTTTCGAGAGGATATTGAGATTTTAAATAGTGAGGTTTTCAGCCTTTAAATCCCCATTATATTTATAAATTCCACAAATGAGAAATATAGCATACCCACAAAAATACCATATGCACATTCCGAATCGATTTATGTGAATATCTCATAATAAACATATGTCATGCTTACTATAAACACTATGAGAATTAGGTTAAAATTTAATATACTAAACATGCATGCCTTTAATATCATGTGCCTTTTTTTACGGTGGTTTTAAGAGTACTGCTATTAAAATGCTGTCGTTAAATGTGCCTCTTTTTGTAGTGCATTCCTTAAGGCTTTTCGAGAGGATATTGAGATTTTAAATAGTGAGGTTTTCAGCCTTTAAATCCCTATTATACTTATATAAATTCCACAAATAAGAAATATAACATACCCGCAAAAATACCATATGCACATTCCAAATCAATTTATGTGAACATCTCGTAATAAACATACGTCATGCTTTCTATAAATACTATGAGAATTAGGTTAAAATTTAATGTACTAAACATACATGCCTTTAACATCATTAGAATTTCTCTCTCAAAACAAATATATAATATCATAATTAAGTGTCAAACATGCAATAGATAACGAAGTTAATTACTAATAATTTTAGCTAATAACTTTCAGCATTAGATTCACATAGTGATATCTCAAATTTAAATAAATATATCCAAACAAATTTGAAGAAATAAATTACTAAATAGTGACATGAATGCATCAAAATATGTGAAAAATTGCGATATCAATCATACATCCAATAAAAGTTATAAGTAGAATCTGAAACTAGATTCTTGGTCCACCTTCCTCATAGAAAACTATTTTGCAAAACATGATCTATTGTATATACCTATGCATATAAAAATAAATAACTTCATATATACATATACAGGTGCTAGTACAGCAAGAACTTTTTGTTTTTTGTTTTTTTTCCCTATCGATAGGGATAAATATTTTTATGAGAAACAATGAAAATTTCATTTACTATTTTAAAACTTATTATGTGTAGTTGAACATAACCTCCTATAGTAGGTAAACACCGAACAAATAGCCTTCTAGGAATGATTCCCAAATTAAGGAGAAAATGAATTTATGCATTTTTTTCTTCGAAATTTGGTTTGTTTTAAGGACTTTTATTGTAATTATTTTTTAAATATATTTTAGTTTTTCATTTAAGTTGTTACATATAAAGAGAATTAAATATGTTATGATAGCGGTTATTATCGCAATTAAATTAAACTAAAATAACTCCCATTACTATCCTATCAAAACCTAGTATAGCAGCAAGAGGGTCGATATATCCCACGAAGAATGAGAATTACTTTTGCTTTTGATTCCTAATTGACAATAAATGTGAAGTTACCAGGGGGTTTTAGACAATGAAAATAACATTGACAATGAAAAATAAAGTAGGTAGGTTAAAATGCACTAAAACAATTATGAAAGAAATCAATAGAAATAAACTGGTCAAAGGATCATTCTCCACTACTAGATACTTCTATTGACTCAATTATCAAACTATTTATTCAATTATTTATCCTACTGATCCACCAAAAATAGTAACAAGCTTTACTACTCCTAACTTTTTCTTAAGTTTCACTAGATAAAATAAGCTCTTTATCTAGATCCTATTAGTTAGACAATCTCGAATAAGCTCTCTTAATTTAAGTAGACTAATGTATTATATAAAGAAAAGTTTGTAGATTCTAATTAATAACTATTTTTAACCTATGCTATGCTCTTCATCATAACTAATCAATCAATTGATTCAGTTTGATTAGTCACAAATTTGTTACTCACGATGAAAATATCTAAACAATTATAGATATAGAATTTCAACCTAGCCATAGAAATCTATCAAGTTTATTTGGTTGCACACTCAAAGAAATTATCGGAGACAAATCAAGACAAGATATCATAAATAATGAAGTATAAAAGAACAAGAGTAATTAGGAATGAACAATTGATAAATGGAATCTAAAAAAGTCAATTCAATATAAGATCCAAGGCATTTAAATCACCCTCAACTAAAAAGAAAATTAGGCTAGCATGTTTACACAAATATTAAACAATCTTATCATGCTAGAATAATAAGAACTATGAAAAAAAAAAAGATTAGAGAGAAAGAATATTGGTTGATAATATTGGCTTGAATTTCTTCTATACAGAATGATCTTCAGCAATGACGGAGTCAAAAAATTTTCTTAGGGGGGATATATACGAAAATATTTTTAGTTAATTTTGAAATAATTAGTTAACATAGACCAATATATAATTAAAAAGAACATTTAAAGTGAGTCAAAAGAAAAATTATACAAAGTAAAGGCAAAATATAATATTTTAAAATAATATAAGTAAGTTTTAGAAATTAAAAAAAAAAAATAGAAGTCTCATTAAGGGCATTATTGAATTGTTTTTTATAAAATAGAAGCAAAAATATAATTATAAAACTTATGAGGGCAAATAGAGGATGAAATTGAAATTTTAAAATAAAATTAGGAGTAAAAATACGATTTTCAAAAAATGAGGGGGGCAGGTGTATCAGCTCCGTTTATGATCTTCAACCTTCAAATAATACAACTCTCCTCTTGATTTTCTCTTTCTCTAACTAAAAATCACGAATTATGAAGTTTCACATTTTTTCTGGCACCGTGGATCCAGTTCTCTCGTTTCTGAATTTTGAGTATTTTGCGAACTTTGTAGTTTTCGACCGGTTTTAACTCCATTTTATTCCTACCCCTCCAAAATATCTACAAAATACAAAAATAACATAAGAAACCTAAAAATAGCAATAAAACTATCAAATTAATAGGGAAAATTAATCTAATAATATGAACAATTTAACACTTATCATATTGGTTTTTAATAAAATAAAATTAACTCTCTTACATTTCCAAAAAAATTAAAATAAATTAATAAAAATTCAATCCTATGTTAATTTTAGTTAATAGTACAAAATATCCTACAGTTCCTTCACTTTTGTTGAGAGAAAATCTTTTACCTCTTCACATTTAAATTTTGCCTTCAGGCCTAATTTTTGCATAGGTGGTATCACTTTGCCACGATTTTCACAAATATTGTGTCATTTTGCCCTGATTAGTGGATGATGTTAAAAACAATTGTTATTTTAACCACCAAATATTGAGACATACAAAATAAAAGGGAATAAAGGAGATAAAATCTAGAACTAATGATGAGAATCAATAATCTCATTTGTATGAAACTGCATTTAATTTAAAATGAGTATTTTTTCAATGAAAAAAACCAAAAGCTTTCCTTGTCCATACTCGTAGACCTCTAATAGGGCAAACTATAACTAGATTTGTAAAGAATTGAGCAAGCAATACAGTATTTGTAAAAATGGGGTAAAAACTAACACTAAATTTGAAAAAAGTAGGTATGTTAACTTTGAAATATGAGTGGACAAATGACTACTCTTAACAAAAATTAAGGGATTATAGGATATTTTGTCCTTATTTAATATATGAAAAGACGAACTATCCTATAACCTGTAAACAAACATTATCTCACATTAAAATAACTGTTGTTTATATTCAATAATAAGGCCAATAAAATTTTCCTCCTTCCTAAAGAAGGAAAAATAAAATCAGCATTACACCACATGCATTACACCAGATATAAAAGAAATTTCTCATTTTCTATATATAACAAGATATGAAAAAAAAAAAGGACCAAATCTTTGGAGCTTTCAAATTAATCATAAGAACCAAGACTATCCATCCCACAACAGGAGCTTTCATTTGTTAAAAAAAAGTAATCTAACGGCTAAAAACAAAATACCTATAGATAGAGAGAAAAAATATTAAATGGTTATTTATTACTATTTTTTTCTTTTTCCAACTATTCAAATTGTTATAGCTGTTAAATAATGATCTTTGTGATAGTCAAAATTCTTTGAGCCAAATCTGCCTGAGCTCGAAGATTGGCAAGACGACCTAAAAGTTGGCAAGAAGGGGAAAGGCAAGAAACGGTAAGCTATGTAGTCTCACATACCTGTGAAAGATGAAAGGTGATAGTTCATAAGTAAGGATCCACCTCCTAATAGTATAAGGCTTTTTGAGGTGAAACCTAAGAACAAATCTGTCTGGGCTTAGACCCAAAGAGGCTAAAATTATACTAAGTAGAAGGAATGTTATAAATGGTATCAGAGCTGAAGCCCATCCAGAAGTATGACCAACGAGGATGTCGGGTCCCCAATGGGGATAATTGTGACAGTCAAAATCCCTTAAGCTAAATCATTCTGAACCCAAGGATTGGCAAAAAGGAATAAGGCAAGAAAAGTAAGTTGTGCAATCCCACACATCACCTCGAGTAAGTGAAAAGTGATTGCTCATAAGCAAGGATCAACTTCTAATGATATAAGGCCTTTGAGGGTGAAACCAAAAAAATAAATCTATTCGGGCGTAGACTCAAAGTAGAAAATATCATATCAAATGGAGGGAAATATTATAAGTAGAACAATTGATACCAACTAAGCTCATAAATCCTTCTTAAAGTCGAGGTCTTAGGTTCAAGTAGAGCTGGGGACATGAGGAAAATCCTTAAGGGTTATAGGGTCTACACGATACAGTATGGATAAGTATCGACAACTTTTCATGTATAAGAGCCATAAGTCCGCAGGCCATAAGGAGTCCAATGGAGGCTTGAAGCGAGGGTCATTACAATAAAATGTGCTAAAATAAAAAATATATATATATACGTATATATATATATAGATAGGTAAAAAAAAAAAATGCCCACTGGATTGGGATCCTATAAATATATGTATCTAAATATATTCAACACTTATTGGAAACCAAAGCAAAAGACAAACAAAGTTCAATCCAAGCACAAAGATATATACAAATAATATATATCCCTGAACCACTACAAGTATTCGGTACAAAATTAACTAAGATGAAAAACTCCAAGGAAATTGTTTGACCCATTATCGAAATTTACACATAAGCAACTATATAATTACTCTCTCTCTCTCTCGTCAACAATGACTACATCATAACAAAGTAATATTAGGATTTTGAGAATTACACTCCAAGGAAAGTGTGTAGGCTAAATCTCTAGAGTTTGAGAATATTTCATATTTATTTTTTCTAAAAATCCTTAATTTTAACCAAAAAGGATGTTATTGTTAGTTTAATTCAGAGATGTATTTAAAGATTTATTTAGTTTAGGAACTAAATGATTACTGCTTAAGAAATTCTGAGACTTTTAGATCGAGAAATTAACCCCTAATATTGCACAGGCTATATCAAAAATTGAGTAGACAATAATAGTAGGAGAATTCATGTAACATTGCTTTGAACATTAAATCATTAAGAATAAACTAAGTCAAAAACTTAATTAAAGAGATTGGCTCCACAATAACGTCTCTAAAAATTAAGAGAATTTAACACATTTTAGAATACTATATATCAATTTTAATTTTCAAGATACTTACCATATAAAACTTGTTTAGACAAATCAAGCAATCTTTCGTGCTAATAAAGGGTTGTAAATCAACTTGTTATCGCAATGGATCGAGTATAATTATGATATCATCGGAATAATCATAGTAATAATAATTGTAATATAAAGCAATATAATAGATATAATAAGATATAGAGACAAGGATGTTGAGAGGAAGTGGAAGCTCATCTTTTATTATCATTATAGGAGTACGTAGCTAGGACGTGTATGCACAATATTACTGAAATAATCCGAGTAAAATCCCCTCATAATTGGTCAAATATTACTTATTACTGAAATAACCTTAGAGTAAAATCCCCTCATACTAGGTCAAATAGTATTTTAATATTCACGTATAATCCTTAGTTTTTGACACTAGTGGACCTTGAACTTTCAAAATATTATAGTTTGGTCAATAATTTAAATAAGTGGCTTAATTAATTCTTGAATTTTTGTTTATGTGACAATTTAGTC
>JXTC01000022.1:786702-804602 GCA_002914845.1 Trema orientale
AATTGTAATATAAAGCAATATAATAGATATAATAAGATATAGAGACAAGGATGTTGAGAGGAAGTGGAAGCTCATCTTTTATTATCATTATAGGAGTACGTAGCTAGGACGTGTATGCACAATATTACTGAAATAATCCGAGTAAAATCCCCTCATAATTGGTCAAATATTACTTATTACTGAAATAACCTTAGAGTAAAATCCCCTCATACTAGGTCAAATAGTATTTTAATATTCACGTATAATCCCTAGTTTTTGACACTAGTGGACCTTGAACTTTCAAAATATTATAGTTTGGTCAATAATTTAAATAAGTGGCTTAATTAATTCTTGAATTTTTGTTTATGTGACAATTTAGTCTATATCTATATTACTGTTAAAAATTTGGACATAATATTCTCATGTTTATGTCACGTACTCACTTAGAAAATATAAAATTAAAACGAAAATTAAAAGAGAAATATAAATTTTAATTTTTTAGCTCTATTTTTTGACTTTCACTTTCTTTTTTTTATCTTGAAAATAAAAACTTAATACCATGGAGTTTATGGATTCTAACTTTGTAGAATAATGTGGTTCTTTCCAAATTTTAATAGTTTTAGCATTTTGGACAAAATTATCACTTAAAACGTAAATTTAAGGACTAATTAAACTATTTATTTAATTCAAAGATTATACAATCACGTCTTAAAAAGTTTATAAACACTGGTACAGAAAACCTATGATCTCTTTAATAAGGGTACCAATTCAGTAGGTATTTTCTTTTTTTACCTATGTATAGGTATCAATTTGGCCAATGAAAATTCATCATACACATTTTTTTATTATATAAAGTAGAGAGAGAAATAGCTTTAATGATGCACGTTTTTTCATGTACCTCATTTTATCCGTTAGATCACCATTAGATGATGATCTAATGGCTAAAAAAAAATACTAGATTGGCAACCTATATATAAATATATATAAAACAAAGTTGACTTGTTTCTCAAGGATTATCATCTAAAATAGAAAAAAGTATTAGTTGACTTGTTTCTCAAGGGGCTTAGGAAATTGCCTTCGTTCCCTAGTCGTTTGAGTTTGCGGTCAACCTCTGATTCACGAGCTAGAGATTTATTTATTTATTTAGTATGAAAAATAAATATAATTATTAAGGGCGCGTCTACAGTAGGAGCATCCATGCGTAAGGCTCTGTCTATACATCGTTTGATGGGAATCTGTGTATAAACAGATTCTCCACAGATTCCCATCAAACGGTGTATAAAAGGGCCTTACGTAAGGGCACCCCTACTGTAGCCCTCCCCAATTATTAAATATTGAATTTGATTGATAACATATATTTTTTGGTGGGGGATTCTCTCAATATCTGGAGTTGAGCGCTATGACTACCGATAAGACTAAACGGTTTTTTTTAATAATTTGGAACATCTACAATCTACACCCTTCATTCCATTATTAAAAAAAAAAAAAGGACATTGTTGTCTCCTAATAACGTTGTCAATAGAAATGTATATACGCATATATAATATTTGTATGATTGAGTATATTATGGTTAAATACAGTGCACTAGTTCTGGCGCATAAATAGACACCCCGGTCAGCCACATTTCCAAAGAGCCTCTTCTGGCTTTTGGCAAAACCCACTTCCAAATAGACTTGCTTCCCATTATCATCAATATTCCCATGGATAGCTCGTCTGTTGCCCCAGTGACCACAGACAATGGCCAATACCGAGAAAAGTACACCAACAAGCAGCTCTCAACTAGTACCACTCGCCACAAACCCTCCAAAGGTGGATGGAATGCGGCTCTTTTCATCATCTGTAAGCCCTTTTAGTCATCTCTCCTCCTCGTTTTCTTGTCTTTTTACGTGTTCTTATTTCAATTCAACATATATATTACATTCAACTCATTCGAAATCTGATCTACCGGTTGCCTCAGTTGTCGAAGTAGCGGACCGCTTCGCCTTCTACGGCCTTGCCGGAAACCTCATCATGTACCTCACCGAAGTTCTCGGCCAGCCATTGGCCACAGCAGCAAAGAACGTCAACTTATGGATCGGAGTCTCGTCGCTCTTCCCCATCCTCGGAGCCTTGGTGGCTGACTCCTTCCTTGGCCGCTTCAAGACGATACTTTTGTCGTCCGTTATCTATTTAATGGTATGATATATTCTTTTCAATTATCATAGGAAAAATAAAAAATAAAAATTGAAAGAGAACTATAATAACCCAAAGCTGGTGGCTACACAGGGAATGGTAACACTGAGCTTGTCGGTATCGGTGATCCCTTCGCATTACAGGAAGGCAGTTTTCTTCGTCTCGCTCTACGTGCTATCGGTGGGTGAAGGCGGCCATAAGCCGTGTGTCCAGACCTTCGCAGCGGACCAGTTCGACGAGGACTCGCCGGATGAGAAAGAGGCTAAGAGCTCCTTCTTCAACTGGTGGTATTTAGGGATAGTAGCTGGAGCCACCGCCGCCATGTTGCTTGTTATTTACATCCAGGTTGTCAATTTTCTCAAACCCTCGTCTCTATAGCCAAATCATGAATTAATGTTTAAGCTAATTGGAATAAGTCTATTGCTAATTAGGCGTGAACGACGACGTTGTATCTTACCTATTTATTCTGTTGAGTAGAATATAATAAAAAGTAAAATTAGCTGAATTAATTAATCTACTAATTTGAATCGAACCAAAGAAGAATACGTTTATGGATAGATAATAATTTTTATCCTGAATATATATGCCTCACTGATCACAAGTCACAACACAACCATGTTCCTGTCTTTGAAAATAACGTGCATGCACTGTTTGGTTGCTTTTTCACATTTTAGGACAACATAAGTTGGACCATCGGTTTTGGAATGCTGGCGGCGGTGTTGGCGGCGGCGCTTCTGCTTTTTTTACTCGGAATCAACAAGTACCGAAAGCAAATCCCGGTCGGGAGCCCCTTCACCGCCGCGGCACAGGTGTTCGTAGCGGCGGCTCGGAAGTGGCGCGTGGATGGGACGCGCAACTCTCTCGGCGTGTATCAGGGGAACGAGGCGTGGCCCGTAGTGGATAGTCAACCGGGTGCTCGGCCCTTGACCCGTACCAATAAATTCAGGTATGTGTCAATTCAAACAAAAAGTTTGTAACATGTGGTCAACAATGGAGTTAAATTGGTATTGGTGCCCAAAATTTAGATATTATATATCTATTTGAGTATATCTCTACAAGCTGGTCACTAGAAATACAAAGAAAGAGCTTGTGTTGAGAGCTGATGAGGACATCGTGGTAGTCAGAAGATGGGTCTGGCTGGCTTGAGTAGAGGCCAAAGCAACCATATATAGGTCATATGACATGGGGCCTAACTTGTCAGTTCCCACTTTGCCCACCACTAAGTGAAAATGGCCTCTACATCATGGAGTATACTTCCATATACAGCGCCACGAGAAGCAACGAGAAAATATTTAAATTCACTTTGAAAATTTTGCTCATGTACTGAGGTGGCAAGGAGCATATAAATATATATATATATATACACTTGCAGAACATAAACCAATATACATCTTATCTGGTCATCACTAGAAGAATATTTTTTTAAAAAAGTAATTGAGAATAATATCTGGTGAATTTATTAACATATTCCGACATAAATTAAAAAGATAATAATAAAGGATTGATTTTATGAAATATTCCGACCTAAAACAAAAGATAACACGAATCGGATATATTTCATAGAATTAATTGTATGAAACAGACACCCTTCACTTTCTTTGAAAAAATGAATACTCACAATCTAATTGATGTATCTAGTCAAGCTGGGTCGATACATTGAATTCTTTTGCACTATTGTGTTGACTTGCTCCATTAGGGATTTTTGTTTTTCTTGAAATTGCTCTCTGTTAGCTTTTTCCATTTAGTAATTTGTTAAGACTGATAGGAAATGGGACAAAACTTTTAATTGGCACTTTGTTGCCTTTTCTCTTTCCTATTATTTTACTATGTTTTGATGCCCACTTAAGTCAATGTCATCAACTTTTGAAAGAGGAAAAAAAAAGTCAACGTGATTATGTTTGGATATCGCAGAAAATCAATGTGTTGACCATATATATGTAATAGGGTGTAGAGAAACGTTAAATGAATTGTGTGCAAGAGTCTACTTCTTCTTCAACAACTGAAATCCAAAACGTTTTAAATGCTTGTCATTAATGAACATATACATTTAAAGTAGGAAATTAGTATGCACCCTTTCAAAAAAAAGGAAAAAAAAAAAAAGAAAGAAATCAGTATGCAATCATTAATTGGCCTATTATGGTGGATCCCATTGCAATGGCGGATCTTCATTACATAATCACATCAGGTACAACTTGCATAATAGGTCTATATTAGTCGATTAGAGAGTTACTAAGAACAAATACGTTTATTGTGCTTTTGCAACATACTGTCTATTATAATAAGCCTTACATGAGTCTCACTGCAATAAAAAAGTCTTGATTGCGCATGTCTGTACAGCATATAATTAGTCAATTATTCATCCTTAGGTAACACATGAAGTTCAATTAAAACACAAGGTAGCTATAGTGAATTTCTCCTAAAAAAAATTTTATTTATACAAGGGAAATTTGATTAGATATCTAAAGCGCTACATAATGGAATTGTGTAAATGAACCTATTCCACCAACACCCGAAAACGAAAAAAAAAAACGTTAAGGCTTTGTTTGGTAGGAGGGATGAGTAGAAGGATGGAGAAGGTTGGAGGGAGAGGAGTGAATCTTCTTTTGTTTGGTGGGAGGGAGAGATGGAAGGAGAGGAGAAGTGGAGGGGGGAAGTCTCCCTCCGGGCCCACAAAATTCCGTCCTTCCAACTTGGGAAGGATTGGAGAGAAATGAAGAAAAAAAAAAGATTAACATATATACCCTCTAAAATAATTATTTAAATAATTATAAAATAAGTATTATAGTAATTTCATGAATAAATATTCTCAATTCTTCCAACTCTTCATCCTCCTTATCAAACAAAATAGAGGATTATCACTCTTCTCTCCTTCTTTCCCTTTCCCCATCCTTCCCACTCTCTATCCCTCCTACTAAACATAGCCTAAGAGATGAAAAAAATAATAATTGGAAGACCGAGAATATCATTTTTCAGCACTTTCGAATTTCTTGACCAAACAGAGCCTTGATTTTATCTTACCCTTGTCAAGACCTTCTAGTCAACACATTGATCACACTCGGAGAGAACAAATTTCAGTTAATGCATGGTGCTGAGTTAATATAGTGGCAGAACATATGTTGGTTCCTAAGGTTGAATTGATGTCACAATATATTTTGCTCAGAAATATGTATATACGTACGTTTACATTAACACTGGTCATTATTAAAACTCGCAGATTCCTGGACAAGGCAGCGATTACCGACAACCAAGAGGAGTCAAATGAAACTAGAAATCCATGGAGGTTGTGCTCCGTGAATCAAGTCGAAGAAGTGAAGCTCGTCCTTCGTCTCATTCCCATATGGCTGAGCTGCTTAATGTTCAACGTGGTTCAAGCCCAGCTTCATACCTTCTTCACCAAGCAAGGCAGCACAATGAACCGGTCCGTTGGATCCCACTATCAGCTTCCCCCTGCGTCACTCCAAGGCATCGTCGGCTTCACCATCCTCGCTGCCGTCCCACTCTACGACCGCGTTTTCGTCCCTGTTGCCCGCAAGTTCACCGGACACCCTTCTGGCATAACCATGCTGCAGAGAATCGGCGTAGGCCTCTTCCTCTCCGTACTCAACATGGTTGTTTCGGCACTCGTTGAATCAAAAAGGGTCGAAATCGCGTCGAAGCATGGCCTCTTAGACAGCCCTAAATCAGTAGTTCCCATTAAGGTTTGGTGGTTATTCCCTCAGTACATGGTATGCGGTGTGTCCGATGCATTTGCGGTGGTGGGACTCCAAGAGTTGTTCTACGCCGAAATGCCGGAGGCAATGCGAAGCTTGGGAGCAGCAGCACATATTAGTATTTTGGGAGTTGGAAACTTCTTGAGTGGTTGGATCATATCTCTTGTTCAGCTGATCACCTCTAGATCTGGTCATGAGAAATGGCTTGTGGACAATCTTAACCGTTCACATCTTGACTACTTTTATTGGGTATTGGCTGGACTAAGCGCTCTCAATTTGTGTGTTTACGTTTTGGTTTCTAAGGGGTTTGTTTACAGGGATTATGATGGAGGACACGAAATAACTAAGGCGAAAGACACTGAGAGGTCCAAGTTTGATCAGGTATAGCTAGTTAGTGGGGTGGGGGCAAATTAACTTTGGACTGATAATGTAGTGAGGGATGATGTTATATATATCGACCATTGTTCTTTTTATAGAAGTACGACTTGTCACTTTGTGTTGTAATGTTATATGGACCCTTATCTGATCATTTCTGATCCAATATGGACTTAAATTAATAGTCTAATAAATTTGGACCAATTCACGAAGTCCAATATCTAGATAGTGTCTATTACATGTTCAAAACTCTATTTTTGTTATTTGTAAATATTTGTTCTTGGTCATTTGATCTTATCGAGTGAATACAAATTAAGAAGACCAAGTCAGAGAAGACTTCGTCGAAGAGTACAAAAGAATTAAACTGGTATTTTAACCGTTTGCATGAACTGCTGTGAAAGCCATGTCCAAGGGAAATATTTGTTCATTTCCCTCGTCAATTTTAATACAATCGCCTACAATTCAGAATCCAAATAGATAAATAGATACTCAGAATAGCCATATGCACAGAACTGATATAAAACCTATAAATATCAACTAAAATCAGTTAACTTCTAAGTAGATATAAAATTTCACTATTGAAAGAAAGTGCTTTTTTTTATAAATATTAAAAAAAGTGTTATCTTTCTAAATAAGTCCTGAATTTTTCAAAAATATATGACTATTCGATAATTTAAAAAAAAAAATTGAAATTTTACCATAAAAAGTCAATTTTCCTCTAAATTTTATTGTATAAAAGCTAAATGAAGTGTTTACTTTATTGTTTCTAAATATCAAGAAAATAAACAAAAACAAGATATCGATTATTTAGCCTTAAAGAGTTGGGCTTAATACCAAATGAATTGTAGGGGCGTTAGCATCCAAGTCAGCACCCCTTATAAAACACAAGCATTTGTAAACAATCTATTACAGAAATGCATATTAAAACTTAGGAGTTATTGACACCTAATTTTTGTTATGAGGGTGTTGTACGAAAAATATGTTCACTAAGTTATTTTTCCAATTTCAGGATAGAAAACCCTAGCCTTTCTCTCTACTTATATTTTCTCCCAACAAAAAAGCAAACGCCGCTTCGCTTGGAGGCCGGAGAGGGAGTTTTTCCCTTCTTCTTCTCTGGCCTCCTCTCCTCAGCCTCTTCTTCCTCCTCCTCTCTGCTTCTTTTTTCTTTTTTTTTTCAGTTTTAATAAATCCAGATCTACATCTGGTTTGTAGATTCACTTTTTGTGTAGATTTTAGTCCGGTCCAGATCTTAAATATGAGATTTCTTCTCAGATCTAGATCTGTTTAGTGGCCAGTTTTTATTTTATTTTCTTTTCCACGGGCATGGATATCAATTAGTGCTGGCCTCATATAGTCTAACCCACCAAGAATGCAGCCAGGAGCAAGTGTTGAAGGCAATAGATTGCTGGTGGTCATTGTTATCTCTTTCTCTTGAAGAATTAGGATAACCTACACATTTGTTCTTAGTTGTGTTTGTGATCCATTTTTCGTCTCCTTTTTTTGAGGAGTTTTAAATTATAATCCTTATACGTACACTGTAATTTGAAATTTTTACTTCGATTAATAATATTCTCTTGAAGAACTCGTTTATATCAATATATATATATATATGTTCACTACAAGAAGAGTGTACGCAAGGTATCAAGTAGCTACAAATACTTAATTGGAGGAATTCTACTCGCCAGCAATGACAGCAAGAAATAAACTATAATGCAAAGTAAACCTATGAGCTACAAAGCGCAATAAGTACGTAACTACAAATAAATTATAATACAAATGCAATCAACTAACAAAAGCAATCATCCGCTGCTCAAAGTTATCATTATGACTGTATATCAACATTATTGAATCTCCTTTTTCTACGAATCTCTAGTTGTACTCGATGATCAAGGGTAAAAAACTCAAACAATAATATTTTACAGCATCAATATACAAGATTAGAAATAGTGCAAATATGTGTATAACGGAATGCAATCTTTATTATTAATTGTTGATGCATGTGTACATGACTTTTTATGGGCCCCATGGAAATCGCATTGCTGGATAAAACTGAAATATAAAATATGACAATCATAAACTATAATATGCCTACATAGGACTTAATTAGGTGGACTGTCTCCATCACTGCCTTGGCGACGCAAGGGTTCCAAAAACTGAACCAAACCACTGCTGGGACTCATTCTCCAGTTATGCTCTACTGGTTAATATAACTAAACCCTTATAATTGTTGGTCTCTATGTCAAGGATTATTGGACCAAATCACTGTTGGGACTCGATCCCTGGGAATGATTTATTGGTCACTAAATGGTTATCAAGCTCCTTCTTTTGATCTATCTCTTTATCCTCTTCCTTTAAGTCTTTCAAACTTTCTTCTCAAATAAAATACAATCCCAAGATCAATACCTTAATCTAACCATATATTTCAGGAGACAAACTCAAAGATAAAACTTAATTCTTATTAAATATAAAGCTTAATTCTTATTTAATCTTTCTAACCTCAAATTCAACCAATAAAAAGTCATCTACTGATCATCTAATAGCCATTTACTTGAGTTATTATACTCATCATGATCTTCTACTAAGTGAGCCATGCAAATTCAAACTTAGCTTCAAATAGCTTAAGAATATTTTAGATGGCTCGATTATCGGAAGTCAGAAATCTAAAATTCTTTGGAGCTATCAAACAACCTAAACATTCTCACAATAACTTTAATCAATATTTGAACAAAGCATTGAGCTCTTAACTTATGGGAATGATCTCACAAAAAGAAAAAAAAAAATAATAACAAAGTTTCATGACCGAATAAAATTTCATATAATATTACTTTTGGGTAAAAGTTACTTACATCGTACTCACATACATGCTTGATACTTAGGCTCTTGATTTCTTATAAAGAGCCTTAGAGGGGTTTACAGCTGACGCATTGCACTACGTTCAACAAAAGCAAAACACTAGATCAAACTACATTATATTCGAGTGAAACTCCCTGCCTAATCATCTTTTACACGGTATCTAACAGAATAATGATTTGCTGGTAGATAGCCCTTTATCAAGTCAAATCTGAGTGAATCTAAGGCCCTGTTTGGAACCTGGATTCTGGGGTGAAAAAAAAAAAATTTATAGTCCGGGACTTATAGATATTTGACCAAATTTTGGACCCAATTTCAGTAAATGTCCCTTTATCAAATGTTATAGCAAAATATCTGGTATATATGCTTATATACTAAATGTAAAATTTTATATACCAACTGTAAAAAATTATATACTCAGTGCATTTCAGTACAGAAACTAAAATTAGTAGATATGTATATCTATCAAGTGTAAAAATATATATATATGAACATTTAGCTGTAAAATTTTAAAAATGTACACCTACTTAATCAAATTTAAAATCTTGGTCATCCACCTAAATTTTTCTTATCTCTTTTTTGGTGTTTGGAACTAAGAAAGAGGTAAGGAAAATAAATAAAAAAAAAATTGGGAGGAAAATTTAATTAAGAACTGTGGATTTCTATTTTCCAGAAAATTTCCTAATTTGTTCCTCCAAATCTCGGCCAAGGGCCACTACACCGCCATTATTGAAACGAGCTTCTTCAAATGAATAAAAATCAGGTAATTATATTGTTATTTATTGAAGCATTGTTTCAGGTTTCAACGAAATTCCTAGACAAATCTCTAATTTGGTCACCATTGAAGTATAAGAGGATTTTGGTACTCGGTGTATCTTTTTCATGATCAAAACTAGCATTGATTTTGGTTAATATATAATCCAAGTGTTGATTTAACAATAGAAGGGGTAAATGTTTGAAAGAGCTCATAGTTATAATTTAGAAAAGCACTTGTTGTAAGTTTTGCATCTTTGAAGTCTACATGTTTGTGAAAATGCTTAAATCAGATTCAATACTCTAGCACACTCATATGTCTTTTAATTTATTGATTTATTCCAATAGAAAATATTCACTATAAATCTTATCAATACCCATGATCCTCCAAATTGAAACAATGCCATTGCTTTACACATTCTTGTTTGACAAGGAAAAACAGAACAAACCATGTCTTTTTTTCATGTTAGACATGATATTTCTCACAATATCTTGTACACTTTTTAGATGAATTAATCCAGCTTGAGGGTATATAAAAGAGGCCAACATATTGAAGAGGTAGATTTATGTTTTTGAATTACTATGGTCCGTGGTTACATTTGATAGCTCTATGACTTGAACCAGTTTCTCATGATGTGATTATTGAGGATTATTTGTCTAAATTTTTCAGTTTTTGTCAAGCTGTTTGCTAGTTTGTTTATTCATAAACTCTAAATCTATTTCCTAAGATTTCGTTTCATTGGATATCTCAAATGAAATTCCAAAGTTTGCTAGTTTGTAATGAATAGACTCGCTTATTATCTTCAAGAAGGGTCTTTTTGTCGGGTTGGTCTTGAGTCCATAAATATTCTTTTCTTGTTTTCATTCCTGCTCCCCGTGGTATCAACCCCTTAGGTGGTCTTAATTTCTTCAATTGACTGTAACTTTTTGGCCATTTCAAATTTCAGCATATTTGTAAAATAATATATCATTTTTCTTTTAGTCTCATTGATATGTATGTGCATCAATAGGTTCTAATTATGTTCATTGACAGTAATGTTCTTTACTGATTTCATCTGTACAATTGTCTCATATTAGCCTTTAAATTATTGTCTAGAAAATCCTAGCAAATCATACGTAAAATTAACCATAATGGCTTTAGCACTTGGTATACGTAAAATTCCTTGTTTTTTAGCTTTATACTTTGCCCAAGACTTGTAGTTCTGGTTCATTTCGTCGAATACTACTTGATTGTTCTTACTATCTTCCTCATATTTGATTAATGTCCTGCTCTTTCTCTTTTAATGCTTCTTCTCTTAGGGTAGCAATTGAGGTTTTTTCTCAAGATTGTAAACAAAATTGTATTATATACATTGCACTTGTAGTTTTTGAACTATTCTTGGAGGCTTACTTATTGGCTTTATGTTGTCTGCAGCTCCAGTTGTATGTGCAGAGCGTCTGAAGAGGCATATTGTCCACAAATTAAGTTGCGACTTGCCCAAAGGGCCATTCTCCGTTGTTTACATGCATAGCACTGTCCAGAAAGAGGATAACTCCCCTGGAATAACTATTTTGAGGTGGATTTATGAAGACCTTACTTCAGATTTCAAAGATAGGCTTCAATTTGGGCTCTGGTTTATGTAATCTATAAGTGGAGTTTAGTAAGTTTGCCTTTTCTTTGCCTAGGATTCAAGTTTGATCTTTCTGAACTTTCTTCTCTGATAGTCAAAGCAGAATTATCAATTTGTACAGAAAAAGACAGTGTTATTGGTTAAGGAAAATTAGTAGACAAATTTTTATGGATTGATTTTTGAACAATTACTTAAATAGTATATAAACTTGGTACCAATTACTCAAATTGTACAGAACATGAACTGCATTTTTATGGATTGATTCCTGCTGCATGTATATTGTCCAGAGTTTTCCTTATGTTCGCAAGCTTTCTTTAGTGCAACTTATCTCTTATGTTGGCTACATATTCTAGACTTTTCCTGAATCATTCTCCATGTTCCGAGTATATGAAGTTACTGATTTTGTAACTTTTTAATTTGATACTTTGATTTGAATATGATTTAGATAATGAATGAATGATTTAGATAATAAAAAATATTGTAATATTTGTTTCTTATTTTAAAATTACTTTTTTCAAAATATTGTAATTTTTAAAAATATCATTTTTAACAATTTTATTTAGAAAAATGTCATTTTTTAAAAAATATTTAGGAAAATACCACTTATAAAATTACCACTTTTAAAAAGTTTATTTACGAAAATATTATTTTTAGATATAAATTTAGAAAAATACCACTTTTGAAAACTAGGGGAGTCTGTTATAAGTAAGATTGTAAGATTGGATAAAAGAGAACAGTTATGTTTGAGATTGGATAAAAGAGAAGTCAAGAGGGGAAAAAAAAAATTCCTTCCTTTTTATTTTTTCTTCAATTACCAAACAAGAGAAAAAAAATAATTAGGAAAAGTCATTTTTTAAAAGTCAAATTACTATCTTAAGTAAGTGCTTTTTCAAAATAAAAGCACTTGATTAAAGTTCATGGTATAATATAAGACAAATTATTATTAATTTTAACCGTATTTTAAAGTTTATGATGTAATATAGGACAAATCATTCGGTCCAATACGGATGCGCTGCAACAAAAACGAGCCAAAATAGAGATAAAACGGAGCACTCGGGAAGCCACAGGGCGCAATAGCCTGCAATAGGTGTACCATTGCGCCTCTAGGCAGCAAGGGGTGCACCCCTGTGCCTCTCCTTCCACCTGGATGCATTTTTGAGCAATTTTTGGCCTTTTAACAGCCCGGATCGTCCTATTTTCACAATCTAATGGTGGAGGCTCATTCATCCTTAAGTGTGCTTGAATTTAACCTAGAATGATACTTTAAAAAGGGGATGGAGGCATAAATTTCTGTGTGGAGAATTGGAGAGAAAAACACACTAAATTCCTAGAGAGAGAAAGCTTGGAGTTGGATATTCTTGAAGAAGATTTGGGAGAATTTCTTGAAGATTTGAAGACTTGAAGCTCGTCTCCATAAGAGTTTTCTTTTCCTTTCTCTCACCCTGATCTCTCTTGAAATCTGTATTGAGCTTAATATATGAACATGCTTGGATATTATGAATTTCTTGTTGAGATTGGTATTGGGTTCTACTATGCTTGTTTATATTTGATATCTAGGATTTATTTCACCCTTTTTAATACATTGTTTTGATTATTTTGTTTATTATTGGTCTGTTTTCCACTATTAATTCATTTATGCTTCTCTTTGTGTATTGCTTTTAATTTATTTAGCCAATGAATTAGTTGATTTTAGGATGTCATTTTGATGCTCGGGAGAGATTAATCTCATAATCCAGAATTGAGAGGCATAGTTTAGATTGTTTTGAGATCAGGAGGAGATCAATGTCTAGATAATCACCTTGATAGTTTTAGGTTGTTTAGGTTATTGTGAGACCAAGAGGTAAGCGATACCTTAACTTCCATTTGAGGGCTTAAACTTAATGAACATTTAATTAATCGGGTTAGATAGGGATATCAACTTAGGTTAGTTAGGTGCATTACCTCATTTGACGGTCAGGAGAGGTAATAAAGTGAGGTTAGATTATTCGATTAGTGAATTAAATAGAATTACGCCGATAATTACTCAATTTGACGAACTTAGGAGTAATTAGGCAAATTCAAATCTTTAGTACATTCGTGCATAGTAATTATCCATATTTTATTTACACTTCATTTTTTTGATATTTATTTTTATTTGTTTATTTTTATATTCATTTAGATTTTATACCTAAATAAAGTTGAGTTACGATAATTCTGGTACTTAGCATAGTTTAACACCCAATCTCTATGGATCGACCCTTCTTGTCATTATACTGGCTAGTTTTGATTTTTATTAGGACACGCTAGATTAGTTTATAGAAGGAGAACATTATAAATTGTAAATTTGATTTTGGACGTTATAACTAACGACTATATGTTGCAATTATCATAAATTCCAAGCAGCTAACGTCATTACACCAGGCCGCTAAGAATCTGAATGGGAAGTCAAGTTTCTCTTTCTCTAGGCAAGTATCTAATAGAATTGGTGCATGATCTAAACCCCTAATGGGCAGGTTTAGTAGACTAGCCTTAGGGAAAAAGATGCACCACAATCGTCGGAAATTCCTCTATCCAATCTCTCCTTAATGTGGCTATTTATGTCTCGCTTATTTATCCAAGTTAAGAACCCTCCTACATATGCTAAAAAGATCCACACCCCTTGTTTTGCCCATATATTGTATCAAATTATGCCCTGCTGGATTAGAAATCTCACATCCTCTGCCCTCCTTCGATTGTTCAAGTATCAAATGATTGCATCTATTATTTTCAATTGTGCTTATGAGTTCCATTTGAAAATTTAATCATCCCCTCTTAGAAAAATAAACAAAAAATACACATTTATTTTTGTATTTAGATCGCTTGTTTCATTCAACATATCGTCTTCATCTGATATTTTAGCTAAATATTTGCGTAGCCGACTGAATTTCATTTATCGTAACTCATCTAAAGTACATATTGTTAATGCCTAGTGGATGGCCTAGCCACCAGATAGTCAGTTTTATTGTTTATTTCCATGTAAGTCAAATTATTTATCTATATACATGTTTAGCTGCATACTCAATATCTAGTTTTGACATGCTAAATTTCATTTTACACTACACCTAGTATAATCCAGTGGGTTGGACCTCACTTAACTATACTACTAACTAACTTTATCCATTCATATATGATCAACTGTATATATCTATTACCCACATGTGCAAGATCCCGTTTTATATTAATAAGTCTAGTGTAATTAAGTGGAACTTATCTAGAACTAAAACTGATACAACGTTATATCACAACTGATCTCTCATCTTATCTTCTCATTGATTAGCTTGGTTTCTGTATAACAAATGTAATTTTTGTGGAGGATAAGCATCCAAGCATATTTCTTACCATCTACAACTACTATTAAAATTTTTACTAAAAAATACGGTGGGAAAAGACATTAGGAAAAAAGAAAACAAATTAAATGTGTATTTATCTCCCCCTCAATTAATTATTTTATAACAGTTCTCCTAAATTATTTCCTCTCTTTTTCTCATCAATTAATGTTTTACTTTATTTCCTATGCCATTATATGCTATTACAATAACTCTTTGTGTCTAATTTTTGTGTTTCGATTTATCTTCAGCTCATAAATCAATATCACATTATATCATATCCTAAACTTAAATTAAAATGATGTAGTCATCAAAATTAGACAAAAGGTATAAATTCAGTTACAATTTTTTGAAAATTAACACTTAACTTATGAAATAAATAAACAAAACACATGGGATTCCTTTCCTGTTTCTTCTTATTTGTTTCTAAAATATCTTTACCACCACTAGTGAACCTTTTCAATTGGCAATGTGCACTAAAAGGAGCATATTGGTCTCAATTATATTTCACATTTCTCAAAAGTACTTGAAGATATTTTTCAATATTAGTATTCGTGATACAGATGAAAGCAACTGAGGATATAAATCACTTTTTATGGGTACTTTATAATTTTGTTTTTTTTTTTAAAAAAAAAAAGGGTGAGTGGAATAACAACCTTACCCATTATTAGTAATAGAAATAGTAAGTTTAGCAACGCCATTGCCACCAATTGCCATTCATTTTCATAAAACTAATTTCACATAGGGACATAAAAAAAGCCGCATTAATCATGGAATTAGAATAAGTGGTTGGTTAAACACTCCCCCATTATTTCCTTAGTATGCAATGCACCAAAAGATTTCTTTTCAGCTTTTGTCCGGTGACACTTCTTTTCAAGAAGTACCATAACAATAATGGAAAACATGGAAAAATAAAATTTTTTTTAAAAAAAAAAAAGGACAGAGAAACCGCCATAATAGCTCGTTATTATCAATCATTTCGTTTTTTTACTCTTCACCCGGCTTTTAAATGACCTGAATCACCATCTTCTTTTCTTCGTAAAAACCCTAAATCGAATTTGGGGATTTCAAATTTTGAGATTGAAGAAGAAAAGGGAAGTTGGGAGGACACAAAAGAGGGAGCTGAGGAGTGGATCTGTGTCTGTTGCATGAACTCTTTGGAGTTCCGAGGTCGATTAAAAAAAGAAGACGACTGGTATTTGACACTTATATATATATCTTTTTTGTTATAATGTTCATTTCATTTCATATATGAGCATAATTGGATTTGGATTTGGATTTGGATTTGGGTAATTTCATGTATTTTGTTGCTATTCATTTCCGATGTGCGTTTGCATTGGTTGTTTGTAGGTACAACATATATAGTCATATGTCTCAATCGATTTATAGTTAGTACAGTTTGTGTGTGTGTTATTTTTACGAAGTCTTTGTAAACACAAGGATATGGTAAATGCCAAAGTTTTTCAAATTTTATTGTGCTTTTATTCTTCTCCAATATCCGTGTTCCTTGATTATGCTTCTTGTACTGGGGGTTATCTTTTTACAATTCTATTAAGCTGGGAAAAAAGAAAAGGGGGAAAAAAAAACTTGTCGTTTTATTGCTTTTGATATCTAGTATTCAGCTTTGGACTTTGTTGTGACACTTTTAATTGTTAATGTGTTAAAGACTTGAATATTGCTGGTTAACTTTTTCTTCTAACTTGTATGTATGTATTGTGTGCAGTGAACTGTCGACTACTTGTTGTTTGAGCACATACTTTCGTTTAACCGATTCTATTTTACTAAGTTTTAGGGTATGTGGATCACCTTAAGTTAAAGGTTCTTGTGTCAATTTATGAAAAGTATGCAGAGAAGAAGTTTTGAATTTCACTCATACTTTTCTTTTCTTGGACAATTAGTGCATGTTACGTTTTTCTTTGAATTATCTGTTATAGTAAGCTGTTATCAATTTGAGCTTTTTTCTTTTTTTTTTTTTCCCCTCTTTAATATAACAAAGTCCTGGCTTGAAATTGAGTTGTTCGACCGCTTTTGTGGAGGGCAAGAAGATATAACTAATTTTTGGAGCTGTGTTTGGCTCGCTTTGGTTTGAATGATTCAAATCTGCAATCATTTCCGCGGATTTAAGAGAAATTTCCTATACTTGAACAAAAGATCTTCCCGTTGTCTTTAGAGAAGCAAAAAGAGAACATATATCAAGAAGAGCCATCAGAAAGCTATGTTACCCAATTTTTCTTTAATACCCATAAACCATGGATTCAATGAACAATCGGTCTGAATTTTGAGTATAGGGATTTCTAATATATTCAACCTGGTTTCTCCTCTTCAACAGGTAAGTACGTAACCATCCTTTTGTTCTTGAAAAACAAGAAGCCATATTGCAATTACTAAAAAGTCCTAACTTCTATGAGCAATAATGGAGAAAGTTTCATATCTTGGAAGAGAATTGTGGAATACACATAATACTATGAAAGAATGCACACTATAGAATTTTTGTTCAGATATCTTTTATCTTTGAATATTCTTATGATTAGTTTTTATCTGATTTTGGTTTCTGGGGTGATAACTTCAAAATTTCTTTGATTCTTTTATATTATTGGTCATGTGCAAATGTATTAATGTTATTAGGGAGAAATAATAGAAGGATGTTATACACTCAGTTGATTATAAAGCTTTACTCTTCTTATTGAAGATAGCTTCATTATTTTCTTGATACGTAAATTTTGAAATATTTGTTTTCCCCATTACTATCTATTACCTTCTAATCTCAGCTTTGCTTTTCTTATGGTGTTTTGAGCAGCAAAGTTCCATGCATCCATGCCGAGTTTAACCATAGTTAAAAGAGGTAAAATTTTCTGAACCTAATATGAGAAGAAGATTTATGGGATTAATGGTTTTTTTTTTTTTTTTTCCGACTGCTAAAATAGTTGCCAAAAGCTATACATTCATTATATCCTTGTTGTTGGTGATGGTGTTTTACAGTGTTGAGCTCAATGTTAGTATTCTTAAGCTTGGATGAGGAAGGTAGATAGAGGCTTAGCACGCTTAAGGTGTTTGATAGAATTCTTGAATATGTATTCATTGGTTTAAAGTAACTTTTTAATGTGTCT
>JXTC01000022.1:804899-849271 GCA_002914845.1 Trema orientale
TTTTTTTTTTTTATAAATATTTTTTTATTTTTGGGTGATCTTTTATCCAACTTTAGTTAATATTTGATATCTTTTAATCCATGGATAGCATATATTGCCTTTTCAGCTTTCAAAGGAGTTAAAGTGCAAGAAAAACACTGAACACGTGCCTAGGGCACGTGCTCAAACTAGTATATAGAGATAGGGAAAACTCGAAATCTGCTTCTTTTGGGTGCTGTTCTTCTTGGTGGGGCTGTCGAGTGAAGCTGGCTTAGCTTGGTGCTTTTGTTGATTTCTATATCTGGTTGATCTGAGATGGTGGGATGAGGGAAAAAGGAGAGGGAGATGGCTAGGGGAGGAGAGTATTGGGGAAATCAAGGGAGGGCAGGGAAATGGGGATGTTCGTACAAGAGGACCACTCTCATAGTTTGCCTCATCAACATTCTTGTTGCTCTTTTCGTTCTTCGCTCCCTCTACGCTTCTCTATACATCTACCCTGATACCTATTCACGTACAGGTATGGCTCTGTATGTCTTTTTAACTCTTTCCTCTTCTTAATTTTAAATATCCATTATTGGGTTTCTCGATTTCACTTCCAGCTACCCAAAACCCTATATATATTTTGCTCTTTTGGGCCAATCTGTGAAAACTCATTTGCTGGTGTTCTTCATTGCTAAATGCTTGTTCGATCAAAACCCATTTGCATTTTCTGGTGTTCTTAAATGCTAAATGCTTGTTCATTAAAACCCATTTGCAATTCCTGGTATTCTTCACTGCTAAATATTCTTGTTTGATTAAAAACCATTTCTTTTCTTTTTTGTAGTTGTTAAGTACACCCCAGATCAGATTAGGAAAATGGAAGAATCAATTTGGATTCGCAGAGAAGCCGAACCAGTGGAGCTTGTCAAATTGGTAAGACTTGTTCAGCTATTGGGGATGTTTTTACGTATAGATCTGTAATGGATTGAACTTATTGGGAATGTGCATAGTTTGAGACTTTTCTTCCCTCGTGTGGTCTTTTAACATAAAGGTAAAAAAGTTTGAGAAGGAGCTTTCGAGTGAAGTAATGGGCAGTGAACTGCCCCAGCATTTGAAACAAAGTTTAACCGAAGATGTTATTCAGAGATTGAAAACTTTGGGTGCCAATGCCAATATTAGTGAGCAGAGAGGTGAGCATTTTTCTACTTATGTGTAAGTTTTTGTGGAAGATAGTGTCTTTGTTTTCTTGATCTATGCGTTTTCGCTTTACCTAATTTGGAACTGGCACTAATACAGGTTCTATTTTCATATTATTGCAATAATTCCCATTGTCACTGCAATCTCCTTGGATGCAAATGCACTAAAATTTTTGTCACTTTGACACACACAACACCACTTCAATAGATTTGATGGGACTTGTTTCTCAAATTTTGCTTTGTTGGATCCTTGTGGATCCTTTTCCGTGGTGGGATCCTTGTGGAGTCTTCTCTTTTTCTTTTTATTTTTTTTTTAATTTATTTTTCTCCTATTATTGCTGTAGTGGAGCTCATATAAAGCAAGAATCACAAAATTTATTGGAAACAACTGGAATGAAATCCATATTGAATATTGGAATGAAATGGTATTTGTTGTGCTTAGATTGATCAAGAGAGGTAGGCCACAATTGAATGTTACAGAAATGTGGAAGTTAAAGGCTTGGCTGAAAATCCAGTTAATGGGAAAAGTATAGAGCTGATAATGATTAGAGACTGATTTAGGGAGCAAATTAAAAGAACTGGAGATCTGCACAGGCTCTGTAGTGTAACATATGATTCTCCTTGCTTAAGAGAAGGAAAAAAAAAAAGTAGTTCTATTGGATATTTCTCAACATTTACAAAATTTTTATTATTGTTTTGGATTTCTTTTGAAGAATATGCACAAATATTGGACATAATTTTGCTATATGGAGATATTAGATATTAAGTGATCTTACTAATACCCAACTGTTAGGTTGGCGTTGCTAAAGTGATCATGAGAAGCAATTACATATCATAAAGTTGTCACAGAAATCAGCTAGGCTAATTTTATATTGCTAATAGGCAGTAGGCTACTTAAGTTGTATGTTTGAGTGTCTACAAGTTGGTAAGTCTATGAATTTTTTACCCTCCCGCTTAAAAATTTTGTTCCCTAGTGTAAGAATATTCTTTATTTTGAAGTTTACATGAGAAGCAATGCATTCATTTCTGGGACAATTATTGTTATGTCATTGTTCTAGGTAGCATTATCAGCTGGTAATAATTTAGATAACCAATATTTTGATGTAATAAGCTAAGTAACAACTTTTACAAATTCTTGATTATTCAAGTTTATTTATCTTTTGTTAACAATAGAAGCGGTTGAAAGATGGCGTAAGGAAAAACTAAATGAAACTAAGCAGTTGACCCTTGAGAGAGGTGCTGTGGATTCAACAATTCCCCATGAGGAAGCGGGTATGCCCTTCATTTCTCAACATGCTTTTTCTTTGAACATGATTTTATCTACATTTCTTTATTCCATGAATTGGTGAACTTAAACATTTTATTGTGTATCCTTTACTTGTAGATATGCTAGCAAGAGCTTTGGAGTCCAGTTGGGCAGTGCTGTGCAAAGAAATTGGCCTTTGGATACCTCCTGAAATTATTAACCAGGAACACAATGATAAACCTGAAGGTGAAGAAGAATCAGGTAACTTATTAATTTCTATAGTAATAATGATCTTTTTCAACCGCTCCTCCCCCAAAGAAATTACTCCAGTTTATATGTTTTTGTAGAAAGTTAATATACTTGTTTGCTAGAACTGATGGCCGCTGGATTTTTGTTCTAATTGTTGATGATGTACTTTTTCTTCAGAGGATGACATTTTGCCCGGCAGACCAGTTCCAGCTGAATGTCATGCTGAACTTCATACAGATTATGATGGTGCAGCTGTGAGATGGGGGCTTACCTTCCACAGAGAAAGTGCTGCCGACTGCTGTCAGGCTTGCTTAGATCAAGCTAAACATGCCAAGGCTCTCGAGAAGAAATGTAACATATGGGTTTATTGTCCGTCTGAGGAGGGGTGCTATTCTCCGGATATTTATCAACATAAACAGCAAGAGTGCTGGCTGAAATACGTAAGAACCAAGAAGTTATTCTTTTACTGTTTGTTTCAATATATTTGAACATTCTTGAAAACCAAAGTTGATTTACTTGTTCTTCTCTGGATCCAGTCCACTCTAACATGTTTTTTTTTCTAAAACTATCAAAATGCAGGCAGAAAAGCCAAAACTAAATTTCAAGGACAAGTATCCCGAGTCATACAGAAACTCCCATCCAACTGCACCCTTTATCGTGCCATGGGTCTCCGGTGTCATCAGTGCATAATGTGTTCTGTCAACAAAATCGGAACACTTTGAGCTTCCACATCTGCATACTTTTGGAACTCTAACAAGAACAAGGTGAAGTAAAGCTCCACTGAATTCTGATCATGCTCTCCTTTGGTTTATGTATTTTTTGGGGGGAGTAGAAGGAGAAAGGCATTGGTTTATGCAGCTATACATTTTTTTCTTTTAAACAAATTTTGATACTACAGGCCTGCGGCCTTGGCGCCCGTGATGCCAAGTTCAAAATCTTTGGTTATCAAGGTGAGCTTGTAAGATGTTTTTAAGAGTTATCTTTGTAATGCTAATTTATCAGACTATTATTCATTGTAAGTGATATAAGTGGACTAGTGATGGTGGTGCAATGCCCTTGTTGCATATGTATTCCTTCATACTTCGACTTCGTTTGGTATGGAGGATAGGATAGGATTGGACTATTTTAAAGAATTGGATTGGATTGGATGAGATGAGATAAGATTATAATCCAATTATATATCATGTTTGGTGTTTTACTTTTGTTAGAGTAGGATTAGCATGTGTGTTTCATATTTTTAACTAAATAACAAATTTTGATATTTGATTAATTTAGAAAAATACTATTTTTATTTGATTAATTCTAAAAGATACCATTTTTAAAAAATACAAATTTTAAAGACGAATTTAGAAAAAGTTAGAGGAGGAAGCCAATCCTTTTGAGCTCAGATAGCTTTTTTTGGGTCCACTAAACCAGAGAATTGTACATAAACCCAAAATGACTAGAACAAGAATTATACCTAAATTTGGATTTTCAGCCTACACAAATCCGTTGTGAGTGATCCTATAAATATGTTGCAACAAGTTTTTTACCAACATCAGCAGATCTATTGTAACAACTTGTTAATTTTTTTCACAACTTGAGTTTATAGTTTTTGCCAATTAATTGCCAACACCTTGGACCTAACATATACTATTACTTCTTGTTTCCTTTTTTTGAAACACGTGGTCTACAACTCTTATTATCACTTGTTCTCTATTTACTCCATCTAAGATTACGTTATCAAAACTACCAGTCACATAAATCCACATATTTTACATATATACTCATATACACATATCCTTAGATTTAAAAGTTAATTTTTGTGGTTTTGGACTTTTAGGCAAAAATGTGCAAATTGATAAGTTTGAGACAAATTTGGAGACACATTGGACAAGAGGCATTAGTTCCCTTAAGAGTAGACACAATTTACCAAATTAAAAACAATATCAATTAGATTTGACCAAGAATAAGCATGAAGGAGTAAAAATCAACACAATGAATTTTTACTTAGTTCAACTAAGATTTCTGTTAGTCTACATCAAAGGGACCAAGTTTAGGCAAAATCAAATCCACTAACTCGATCAAAGGTTAGCTTACACAAAATAGACTTATACATAAAAATGAGAAACTCTCTTTCTATTTGAATGTAGCAACATGCTAATCGTCCTTAGTTGACGAGGATCCGAAGTAGCCAAGCCTCCCACTCGCCTCTGAAACAGTTTAGGCTCCCTCTAACTCAGACGACTAAGAATCCCTCTCAGCGATAACTATCCAAAATCCCTTCGAGCATGTACAAGACGAGAATCCCTCTCTTGACAGTAGCTTGAATCCCTTAAGCTTTGATAAAGAAACAAGATGTGATCAAGGAATCTCTTCCTCTCCCATGGAGTCACTCTTTTTCTAGATCTAAAAATTTTTGTAACAGAAGTGCCCAAGTAAAAAGATGAATAGTAAAGCAAAAGAAAATATTTCCTTGGCTGTACAAAAAGACAAAAGTGATTAACTGGCAAATATCCACGAGATCGTTCCAGGAGTACTCACATTACACATAAAGCGTGATCACTTTACAAAATGTCAACAATTACAAAATGACAAAAATAGAACAAATCTATAAAGCCAACATCATAATCAGAGTGCTCACTCTGTAACACATAGTGAATACTCCGCTTTAAGTTACATAAGGCTTGCTAAAATTCCCTACATTGTCCCCTATTTTGGCAAATTTATGAACAAAGCACAAACCAAATAGAACCTATATTAGATAAAGAAATTGAATGCACAAATGACAGTGAGATTACAAATTACAGATTAGAGATTTTCAATGAAGCAACATAAAAAGATAGTTTTTTTAATGGAGCACCAGTTATATAACCAAAACTTGACAATATAACATCCTAAACTTGAAATTACTATAAGAAAAAACAATCATCAGCACAATTAATAGTACAAGGAAAAAATCTGTACTCACACCAACCAGTCCATATATCAATACAACCTGACATCAACGTAAAACTAAACATCAGTTATCAACAAAGACTAAACAAGAACCATAAACACAATTTACCCTATTAAAAATAATAACAATTAGATTGGAAAAAGAACAAGCATGAAGGAGTAAAAATCAACACAAGGGATTTTTACTTGGTTAATTCAACTAAGATTTTTCTTAGTCAACATCCAAGGAACCAAGTCCAGGTAAAATTAAATCCACCAACTCAATCAAAGATCAGATTACATGTAATGGGCTTATATATAAAAATAAGAAACTCCCTTTCTATTTGAATGTAGCCACTTGCAAATCTTCCTTGGTTGATGAGGATCCAAAGGACCTAAGCCGGGACACTCGGCTCTGAAACAGCTTAGGTTCCCCTTAACTCAGATAGCTGAGAATCCCTGTTAGTTGCTGCTACTTGAAATCCCTTCGAGTATGTACAAGAGAAGAGAATATCTCTCTTGACCGTAGCTTGAATATCCCTCAAGCTTTGATGAAGAAACAAGATTTCATCAAAAAATCCCTTTCTCTCTCTCTAGATCTAGAAATTTTTGTACTAGAAAAGCTTAATGAAGAACCCTATTAAAGCAAAAGAAAAGATTCAAGTGTACAAAAAGATAAAAGCAGTTATCTGGCAAATTTCTATGAAGTTTTTTTAGGAGTGCTCACATTGCACATAAGGAGTGACTACTTTGCAAAAAGTTAATTATAAAACGACAAAAATATCCATAAAACCAACGTCATAATCAAAGTGCTCACTTTGCAACACATAGTGAATACTCTGCTTCAAGTTACACAAAGCTTGCCAAAGTTCCGAACATGTACGAACAAAAAAGAAAAGACATCAACCTCACACTAGAGGAAATAGGAAGACACTATGATATTAAGAAATAATTTAATTATTTCAAAGAGATCTCTAAAATCAAACATGATTCAGTACACACTTCTCATATACGCATTAAACCTTATTATAATATGGTTCACTACACACTCTCTACATACGAATTACGTTTGTTCCAAGAAGGATGTCCCTTAAATCACATAGTTCAGTAACAACATCATACATGTCCATTCTTTGTCCCGGTTGTCGTTCGGAGCACTTCAGTCCAATTCTCAAAATAGAAACAAGGCATGGTTGAATGTTTTGATTTTGACTTATCTCAGCTTGGATTTCATATTTTTGGGTACTAGCAGGACTGCTATCTCCTTGAATAAGGACAGGATCCAGAATCTCTTCCACATGTTCGGGCAAAGCTGTTAGAACAAAATTGTGTAGCGTTATATCATCTTTGAACATGTTATCTGTGGGCCTCTTCCCTGTAAACATCTCCAACAACAAGATTCCATAGCTATATACGTCGCCATATGTTGACACCTCACTTCCCATCCCGTATTCTATTTGATTGTACACAAAATAGCTTTAGTAAATTTCCATTGTCAGATAGTGAAAGTAATTTTATGCCGGAAAAACTTCGTTTAGGTAATTATTTACAAGAAGCAGTATATAAAATATGTAATGTTAGTGAAATCCATATAAAATCAAAGCAAGCTGTGCATAAGAAAGATATGAAAAGAGGCTGTTCATATTTAAAACTAAAAAACCATAGGATATGTAAGATGCAAAACACATGTGGCTACTTAAGGATCCCACAAGATATAGCCACGCATTGGCTTTTCTAATGCACCTTTGGGAGTCGAAGCAAGCAACAATAAGAAATTTGATTAGCCTTTCAAAGCAAAGCTGTGTTTTTGTTTATTTAACTAACAAACATATATATGCGAAAATTAGGTGAAATACACTATCTTCATGGCAAGTTTTTGAAAATACATTCATCTCAATAATAATTAAATAAATACATATTTTCAAAAAAATAGAAGTATAAAAAGACTTAACGCTAGTCAAAGTGTCAAGTAACTTGACCGAAAAAAAAAAAAAAGAATTTGAGTATTGAGCTAGGGTATCGAGAGCGCTAGACAAATGTGTCGAGCAACTCGACCTCCCTATCTAGCTAAATCGGGACCCTTGACGGGATAAATACTAAGAACATTTCTGTCTTTATAATAATCTTTAAACATAAGAAGGGGTATTTAACAAAAAACTATTGAGGGGGATGTATTTCCTAAAACATACTTTTTTAAAGGTGCACTTTGCCAAGACATATATATATATATATATATATATGGTTGCCAATCTGGTAGGTATTTTTTCTTTTTTACCTATGTATAGGTATTTTTTTTCTAACCGTTGGATCATCATCTAACAATGATCTAACGGCTAAAATGAGATGCATGAAAAGACGTGCATCATTAATACTTTTTCTCTCTCCTACTTTTTAATATAAAAAAATGTGCAAAAAATTTTTTATTGGCTCAATTGATACCTATGCATAGGTAAAAAAAAAAAATACTTACTGGATTAGTGTCCATATATATAGTAGGTACTTATTTTTTTTACCTATTTGTAGGTATTATTTTGGCTACTTAAATTAGACAGGCACGTCTTTTCATGGTAAAAGGTCAAGAGAGAAAATTATTAAATAATGAATATTTATTTTTATTATTCTTTTTTCATCAACTATACTCAAATTATAGTAACAGTTAGATCAATGATCCAACGACTAAAAAAAAAAATCTATAGATAAGAAAAAAAAAATAATACTAACTAGATTGGGAACCTATATATATTTCTTAAAATATATATGGGCACCAATCCGGTAGGTATTTTTTTTCTTTTATCTATAGGTATTGTTTTGCCCAATTAAATGTATGTATTTTCATAGTAAAAAAGGTAGAGAGAAAGAGCATTAAATAATATGTATTTATTATTATTATTTTTCTTTTCTAACTACTCAAGTCATAGTAGCCGTTAGATAATTATGATCCAAAGGCTAAAAAAAATACCTATAGATATGTGAAAAAAAAAAAAAACCTACTAGATTATAGTCCAATATATATATAACTAGTTCAATAGGGACTTTTTTTTATTCTCTATCAATAGGAAAATCAATTTTGATTTTTAGATTTCAATATAATAGTTAGAATTAAATATATTGTAACAATTTCTAATATGAATTAAATTATTGCATTTATTTTTGTAACCGTTGGATTGATATTTAATGGTCAAAATTGAATTCAATATCAATAAGGAATAAAAAAAAATTCCTACTATTTTAGCTCCTATTTTTAACTAATGATCACCACTTACTACAAATTAAAGAAAAATGACACACACACACTATCAAGGTTTGAACCCCTGACCCCCTAAACACACACGCACAACTCTCAAAACTTGGACCAACTTTTTAGCTCCCATTTATTTTATTTGAAAGCACTAATATTTTTTTTAGTTTGTTTTAGAATATGTTCACAAAGTCAACAATGACAGAGATAGATATTTCGTTTTACGTACGTCTCATTGTAACAAAAATTTTGATGACCCGGGCGGCCTGTGATTGAAATTTTTTTATTTCAGTCTTCAAAACTAGATATTACAATTTAAAATTATCGTTTATAATTTCGTTAAGTTATTTAGCGCAATGAATAAAGAAAGAGTTGATAATTTAAAATATATACAGAACTCCACAATAATAAAATAAGATGAAAATATTTCAAAACGTGTATATATATATATATATATACCTGGAGCAGCATAGCCAATGGAGCCTTTTATACCAAGAGAGCTGTTTGAAGAAACTGGATGAGAAGGATTAGGAAGGAATCTTGCCAATCCGAAATCACCAACACGAGCAATCATGTCACTATCCAAAAGAATGTTACTTGGCTTCAAATCACTATGAACTATTGAAATTGCACATTGGTTGTGCAAATAATCGAGAGCTCTGGCCACATCAATGGCAATATTTATCCTCTGAATAAGACTCAAATGTCTTATTATTTGCACCTCATGATCCGGTTGAACATTACTTGGAGTTGGATATAACCACTCTTCCAAACTACCGTTAGCCAAAAACTCATAGACTATAGCTTTGAAGTCATTTGCTTGGAAATTTATACCAGAACACACGGTCAGAATTTTGACAAGATTTCGATGCTTGATGCTACTCAAGACCTTGCATTCAGCAATGAAACTTCTCGACGCTCTTGAATTGTGCAGATTTAGTACTTTCACCGCAACTGGTACTTCTCTTCCTTCCTGATTCAATATTCCCTTGTACACAGATCCAAAGCTTCCAGCACCGATCAAATTTGTTGAAGAAAAACCGCTTGTTGCTTCAAGAAGATCGGCATACGATACTTTCCAGAATGAATTTCCGAATGAAGCTCCCAAAGTTGACTTACTTACACTTTTCCTTGACCGATGAACAATTAGCAAGACCAACAATCCAATTAGTGCAGCGAGTGGACAACCAATGAAGAGGCCAAGCTTCAAGCTATGAGATAGAAAAGGCCTTTCATTATTTTGACTGGGATTGCATCTTGGCAATTTCAGTTGAGATATGCCACCACAAATAACTCCTGTGTTTCCGGTGATAGAAAACCCGCTGACATTTCCGAAGATTCCAATGGTGGGGACTTCCCCTTCAAAGTTATTGAATGATAAATTAAGCTTCTCCAAAAACTGAAAGTCTCCCAAGTATTTTGGAATTTTTCCTGACAAGTTGTTGCTAGAAACGTCGATAGCCTGAATAGCTCTCAAAGCATTGAAAGACTGGGGGATGCTCCCTTGAAATAAATTGCCTCCTAGAGACAAATATTCCAACATTCTGCACCTACCAATTGCTTCGGGAATTTCCCCAAATAACCTGTTATTGGAAATGTCTAGATAACCGAGATTCACCAATTTACCAACATCGGTATCAAGGGAACCAGTCAAAAGGTTACCAGATAAATTTAAAGCTTGGGATAAGGATGACAAGCCAATCACTTCTTTTGGTATGGGACCAGTGAGAATGTTTTGAGAAAGAACCATTACCTCCAGACTCTTTAATTCTCCGAGGCTTGGCGGAATGCCACCCTCTAAGTTATTTAACATCAAAACCAATTCAGTTAGTGATGTCAAGTTTGCCAAAGAAGATGGGATGATACTTGAAAGCTTGTTCTCATGTAAATAGAGTTCATTAAGGTTTTGGAGTTTACCAATTGTGCTTGGTATAGGTCCGGTCAATTGGTTCGACTCCAAATATAACGCCATCAAGTTGACGAGATTCCCAATACCAGTTGGAATGAATCCGCTGATCCGATTTCTTCCGGACACAAAAATGGAAAGACTTGTGGACAAGTTGGTTATAGACTTGGGCAATTCTCCTCCGAAATTGTTGTCATGAATACCTATCAATACTACATTTGTGCAGTTGACAAGAGAAGTAAGAAAATTCAAGTCGCCTTCCTCACCGTACCCTAAATTGTTATGTCCAAGAGATAGATACTGCAAACTGGAGAGCAATCCCAACTCTGGCACCTTTCCGGTAAATTTATTAGTGGTAATCTCAAAGTACCTAAGATTCGAAGCATTAGAGATTGTAGAAGGAATGGATCCACTAAATTGGTTCTCGTGGAATATAAGGAATTTGATGTTTGGAAGAGTAGCGTAGCCCAAGTCAGCAGGAAGAAATCCAACGAGTTTGTTTGACTCAACACCCAAGAGTTCAATAGAAGAAAGGTTGTATATTGAGGGAGGGATCTCACCGGTCAGCTGGTTTAGGCCCAATGTAAGGCGAGTCAACTTAGTTAACCGACCAATACTACTCGGAATACTTCCTCGAAAGTTATTACCGCCCATGTAGATTTGAACAATAGAAGAAAGATTCCCAAAAGAAGCCGGGATTTCCCCTTCTAATTTGTTGTTAGTCAGACGAAGTATCTCAAGATTGGATAACGAGAAGCCGAAATCGTTGGGAATTTTGCCTGTGAGATTGTTGTAGCCTAGCCTCAGCTCTTGAACATTAGAGCAACGTGAGATGTTGATTGGAAATTGGCCACTCAAAGAATTATTATCGAGGCGTACTATTTGCAAGCGGCGTAACAGGCCTATTTCCGGAGGAATCTCATCGCTAAAGCTGTTGTTTTCGAGGTTTATTATTCTAAGAAAGCTCAAATTCGTGATGTGAGAAGATATGGTACCTTTCAATTGGGATGATGGGAGTTCCAACATTGTGACCCTTTTGTGTCGACTGCCACATGTAATGCCTCGCCACTCGCAAAAGTGTAGCGATTCATTCCAAGAACTCATCACCCCGTAAGGGTCGATTGTCTTTGCCTTGAAGGTGAGCAAAGAGATCCTATCTGATTCATTGCCTTTAAGACTGGAGAAGACTGAAGTAGTAAACGGAAGAAAGATTTGCACCCAAATGTACCAAAATATGATTATGGAAGCATTATTAAGTCTATGCAGATTCATTTTTTAGGAAAAGAAAATTGGATGTTCAGTTCAGATGCGAAATGATAAGTATAATGCCAATATCATTGAATATATATATCTTGGTTTTTGTAGTCTCACAATTATATTGAGAACCCATAAAATAAAAAGATACAAGACAAAAATAAATTTTTTAAAAAAAAAAGTAAGACAAAGTCTGATAATAATGTAAACATGTTGACTAATGGTTACAAGACAAAATCATTAAGTGAAATGGACCATAAAGCCCACTTTTGTAAGACTTGTTGCAAGATTCTGAGAATGGTGCCAAGTGGCGCATCTAAATTATTGTTCATATGGGACTTGTCTAGACTAGAGATGGAGAAAGTCTTGTCTAGACTAGAGAAGTGTATAAATTATTGAAGTATAAAGAAGGGACCGGCATCGTCACTTGAAAGAAAAAACCGAAATGTTAGGTGGATGATTATTGGCGTTGATTTATATGTCCACGTATGGTTCTGTAACATATTGTCTACTCTAGATTGCGAATTGAATATCGCCTTTATATTTGTATTAGAATGTCCTAGAATTGTTAAATGTTATTTGTTATTAATTACATTTAATGTTATTTAATTTATATAACATTTGTGCTTAACATGATTTTGTACCGTGATAATGTCTAATAGTGCTCGATTGACGTATACATGTTTTGATAAAAGAAATTATAACGTAAAAATTATATTTACTACTTGTTGAGAATTTTTATTTGTCACTTTACATTTTATTATGAGTACACTGTTAATCTAATTGTCTTACATGCCTACTAAAATTTTTGTAGATTCTTAAAATAATAAAAGGGTAAAGACTGGGACACTAAAATCTTGCACAAAAAATTTACACCAGTGATGTGGCATCACTTTTAGCTACATAATTTTAAATAATGTAATCCAACTTTCAAAAATAAATGTGGTTGAATGAATAACACCTCATGTGATGTAAGTTTTTGGTATAAAATATTAGTATCCATATCATTGCTCATAATAAAAAGGTGTAATTAGTATAATCTAATATATTTATTTGAAGTTATTTAAATAAGTAATTGTTATTATTAATGTTATTAATATTTAATTGACACAATATGATATTTAATTATAATATATATATATATATATATTTAAGTGTCGTGTGAAAATAAAATTGTTTATGCCATTGTTTTATTTTTGAATTTAATATAACACATATATATATATATCAATATTTAAATAGAAATAATATATATACATATTTGTTAAAGTAAATATCAAATAAAACAAGGGTTTGTCATGTGTTACTTGTGTAATTTTATAAAAATAAAAAAATAAAAAAAGAAACGTATAGTTTAATTAATATGATTTCAGTTATAAATATATTGATATTAATGTTTATGTTTCTATTCTTCTCTAAACTCTAGCTACCTCTATCTCTTTCCTTTCTCTCTAAACTTTAATACATAGAAAAATTCTCTAAGTATCATCCTTCGTCTATTTCTCTATCTTTAAACTTTTAATTTCTAATAGAAGTCTAAGTCCAAGAATTACAAAATTTTTTTTCACTATTATTTAATTTGCGGGTAAAATCTCTACACAAACTTCTTCTAATTATTTATTTATTTTTTAGTATGATAATGAGTCTTAATTGACTGTATTTACATGATTAAATATAATTTTATAGATTATTTTGTGATTTTAATATTCCTTAGCATAAACATATCACTGTTTTGCTTTATCATAAAGCTGATCTTAGTATTCTACGAATTTTCATAAATAGCTCAAAATTGATTTTCGTACTCTTCTTTTTCGCGGATATTATTGGAGATGTCTGGTTTAGTCTCAAAATGTTTCAGAACCAATAGTATTTTAATTAAATAATAATAAAATTTTAATTTCATGTTATTAGTGTAATAAATATCTGTCAATAAACACTATTTTTTTTCTTTTAGATTTTATATTATTTTTATAGAGCTCTCCACGATCTAATATTAGCAGGATATGTTTCTGATTATGTTATATGGTCATTGTAAAATTTAAAGGTGGCATTTCTTAATGGATTTTATTCATGATTTTCTAAATTTTGTATATACTGTTGTAATTTGGTGTTGACAATTTTGTAAGAGGATAGTTGTAAATTTTGAATAATTAGTTAATGTCACTTTTTGAGCTAATAAAAATTTCCAATTTTTTTTTTTCTATATGTCTAATATGTCCTAAAAGGTTTCATTATTAAAATATATGTGTAGTAGGAGAAATAAATCATTTTGTACCTGTTAGTTAGATAACAAATGAAATTGATAGATTATGTATTTAAATTTTAAAAATGCATAAATATTATTTTTAAGTATATTTTGTGATTTCTTTTAATTTTGTATGGTAAAATATTATATTAAGAAATTTGTTGTGAAAGTTTTATATCAAATTGATAGGTAAGTAATGAGATATAATTTTTATATGAGATGTTGTCAATTTTAGTTACTATTTTTGTATTAATTTTTGGAGTTCCAAATTACAAGCATATTCTATGAAATTATTTGTAAGATTATTGTATGAGATGTCTATATTTGACATTTTCAATTTTATACATAAATTATGTTCATCTTAAGTGCATCTTTTATAAAGATAAAATAGTATTTCGAGAGATTTCTTTAGAATTTGCAATTGGAGATATGATCTTTTTAAAAGTAGCACCTATGAGTGGAGTGATGAGATTCAGATTGAAAGGTAAGCTAAATTCGCGTTTCATTAGACCTTTTAAGATGCTAGAGCGAGTGGGTGATCTAGCATATAGATTAGCACAATCTCCTGCATTATCGGGTCTGCAAAATGTATTCCACGTATCAATATTGAGGAAATATGTTTTTGATTCTTCCGATGTTCTGAGTTATAAACCATTAGAACTTCATATTGATCTTTTTTATGAGGAAGCTCTAGTAAAGATTTTGGATTGTGAAGTTAGAGAGTTGCGAAACAACACTATTTCTCTAGTTAAAGTTCTTTGGAGGAATCATGCGATTGAGAAAACGACGTGGAACGGGAAGATGATATGTGTGCAAAGTATCCCAATCTTTTTTGTACATTCAATTTCGAGGACGAAATTTATTTTAAGAGGGGATGAAATTGGAATACTTATGATTAGAATGCCCTAGAATTGTTAAGTGTTATTTGTTATTAATTGTATTTAATGTTATTTAATTTATATAGTATTTCTGCCTAATATGATTTTATGCAGTGATAATGTCCAACAGTGCCCGATCGACGTATACAAGATTTGTCAAAAAAGAAAAAAAAAATTGTTATCCTTCATTGCATATGTCAAAAAGTTTAAAAGGAGATTTGTCTTTATTTTATAGTACTAGGGGAACTAAACTTGATATTTGCTTATAACAGCTGTAACTAAAGAATGTTATTCATTCATTTATTTACGCACGTCATACTAGTATATATATGTATGGAGATAAAACGTGAAGTAAGACAGGGAGAATGAACGAGATTTTAATATGGGAAAAGAAACGTAAGAGAGATAAAAAGTAAGAGGGAGAGAGAGTTAAAGGAAATGATGAAAAGCTGACAAAATGAGAGCATTTTTTTTCCCCCTTATTGAATTTGGTCGTTCCATTACAAGTTTAGAGATATCAAGCCTATTTATAGGCGTGTAAAGATGATGACCAGCCACAACTTGCATAACTTTGGGTATGTAATGGCTTGACACTTGTTACTTAGAGAAAGAATGCCCTCATAAGCTTTGAGAGCTAATCAAAGTGGAGATAATCACCAATACTCTGTGCCACATGTCCCACTTCAAGTTCTTTCTCCAATTTGGTATTGACAAGTGGCTAAAAATGTCTCCAATTGAGTGTTAATAACTCATCATAAGTGGGGTCCTTTTCTTGATGACATGGTTTTGGTCTTTTGTTGATGTGACATAAATTTGGTAATTCTCCGGTAAAAAATTAACACTTATCTTAAAATATAAAAGTTCTTTATTGTCCAATATAATTTTTACACGTTACATATTCTCAGTTGACCTCATATTGTACAATTATTATATTATTTGTGACTTAATATTTTAGTTAATAAGTAATTATTAATATTTTTTCACACTCTAAAACAACCTATAAATTATTTACAAAATTAGGATTTTTATTTAATAAAAATTTTGAAATTCTAAAATTATTCAACTCAACCCTAGTTAAAAGTTTTCGACCAAGTCGGAAAAAATCAAATGTGAATGTGGCAGTACTGGGAAGATGACTGACCATATTAGACCAGAGTTGAGCCACTATTAGACCATAGTCTAATGGTGGCTCGATCCCGATCGAAAATATTTCGACCACTAGAGTTGAAATTTTCTGGTCGCTGGTTGAAAATCAATTGCAATGACTAGAAGAGGCAACAATATAAGTTCCACTATTATAAAAATGTTTTGACCCTAATCGAGCTTAAATGCCACCAGGATCGGGATCAGGACAGACTATAGTAGCAGGCTACAGCAGGTGGTGGTGATATAAAAAATAATCTGAGATGTGTCGGAGAGATATATTTTGTTAAGAAATAATGTATCCAAATAATTTTAGATGTGTAACACGATAATGAGAATTAATTTAAAAATATTTACGAGTAAGTCTTTTTTTTTATCATTAGAAGCTTAGTAGACTTTCTAGGTGCGAATTTCTCAAAAATAAACGAAATGGACAGGGATTTAGTTTGACAAAATTGATAATAAAATAATTAATAATCGTTCAGCGAACTGGCCTATTAGCTCAGCTGGTTAGAGCGTCGTGCTAATAACGCGAAGGTCGCAGGTTCGAGACCTGCATGGGCCAGCGTTTTATTTTTTATTTATTAATTGAGAAAGCGTTTACGATTCGTTGTTTTTTTTTTTCCCCCCTAAGAAATAAAATAATAGTAATCGGTGGAGGGGGGCATTATCGTAAATAAGCGTCCCATTTCGAAAACGAAAAGAAAGACCGCCCCTTTCAAAATTCACATCCAAAGAAAACCAAGTAAGTAAAGGGAAGAACCGAAGAAGAAAGAGAGTCTCTCTCTCAGAGTCTGAAAATCACAAACAACAATGGCGTCCTTTAAGGTAACTTTGAAACCCTCCCAAGAATTTTCCCCCAATTATGCATTGTCACACAATTCAATTAGGGTTTCTACTCGGATATATATATATATATATATATGTATATGTATATCTATAGATGTATATATGTATACGTTTAAGGCATACTGTTTACGACTCGGTTAATTTTCCCCCAATTCTTACATTTTGAGACAATCATTAGGGTTTCTACTCTGATATATGAATATATGTGTGTGTGTATATATATATATAGATATGTGTAAGCGTATCGTTTACGACTAAATTATCTGTTTCTGTTCAAATTTGGATCGGGAACAGAATACGAAGCAGAATCTTCAAAGAAGCAAAATGGAGGTCTCTAAGGTAAGTGAAAGGCAGCCCTGAGGTTTCTTTCTTCTTTCTTTTTATTTTTCATTTTTTTTAATTTTTTTTGGGAATATTTAGATAACTCAACTTTGCCATTTATGAAATTTTTTTTTTCTTGTTTTTCGATTAAATCAAAGGTGAAAGTCGGCATTAGTCCAAGCGGACTAGGCAGAGATAATCGAACTCGAACCAGCTGTAAGAGATCTGTGTGTTTTATTTTGTCCAAAACCTTTTTTCTTTTCGTCTTCTTGAATTCCAACTTTTTAAAATGTTTTAATTGGACAGCTGGTGCCAGAATTTTTAAGATCTATTCGGAAAATGAAGCTGCTGAGACGGATTCTCGTACCAGGTAATCGTAGTTTCAACACCAGAAGTTTGTAGTGGGTTTATCTTATTGAATGTGAGATAATATGAATTTCTGGGAAATTCTTTCTTTCTGTGTTTTCTAAAGGAAATGTTGTCTTTTTTACTATTTTCTAAACTCCTTTTCCCCGGCTTGTATGGTAAAAGGAAATCTATCCCACTTAACAAAGGGTCTACTTTGGCCAGTACAACTTGTCAAAAGGTATTACATCGTTCCCATGTTCTTTTAAATGCCTGGCAGTCTGTAGAAGTTGTGCATTCTAACAAGCCATGCTTGTTCTTTGTCTGTCTGTATTCTATCAAGGGTGTTTTGAAAAGTATGGAAACGAGGAAAGGCAAAAATGATACTTCTGGTAAGGCCTAGACTAGACTTGTATTGTAAAGCTTCAGAATTTCTTTTCTGAACTACATTTTCCCTTTTCTAGCAAAAACAAATGTTGGAAGAAGAGCATTGGCTGATGTCAGCAATAGTAACATCATTTCTTCAAGGAACTTAGTACGTCATAGCTCCAAACCCTCGTAAGTATCACTGTTTCTTGTGTTTCTTTCTTTGCATAAATAGTGGTTGTATCAATTCCCTTCAACTAAATGTTTCTCTGCACATAACCATGCATAAAAACAAGTATGCTCTGTATCTGTGGCATGCTATACATTCGTACAATGTTATGTCTTTTAACATACACAGACATCTATATATATTTATTGATCTTCTTTGATGGTGTTTGATTTCCCCTTTGCTTTTGTATCTTTAGAGTATCAGCAAGTGTGGGCACTGGGACTGTGAATGTATCATCAAGGAAATCATTTCAGGTGTAAATATATACTTCAACGTTCTTTATTGCACCAAATGTTTTTAGCTATGAAATGTGTAGATTAGTGCATTGTCTTCTACTTGAGTTGCCTCCTTTTAGGTACTCATTCCATTTAGGCTTGAGCTAGAAAGAGACTGATTTAATTCTTGTAGTCAATTACCATAAGCATTATAACTGCATTAAAAAGAAGAATAGAATATAAAAAAGACTTATCTGAAATCTTCTCTTATTTAAACTGGAAAGAAAGTTCGGGAAAATCAAGTTTCCTGTGGGAGGCAGGTCATAGAGATAAACATGAAAAGTATATATTTGAGTTTTAACATTTCAGAAAACCATTTCTTTGTATTATAGCATTGATATCATTATTATTTAAGAGGGAAAAAAAAAAGAATCTGTACAGGCTTAGAAATTACAAGATTTATGATTCTACTGATTGGCCATCATTTGCCTTCCACTCTGAAGAAGTGGAATACACTTTTTCTTTTGCTTTAGTGGTTGGTGAAGTTTCTTCCTTCACCTTGCTCTAACTAGGATAAGTATGCAGGGAGGTCTTAGTCAAGGTGGTTCTGGCTTACATACTTCAAAAAAAGGTGATTTTATTCATTTAGAAGCGTACGACTATAATTTGACTAAGCACGTTCAGGTTCTAACTTGTTTCTTTGAACAGTTGGTATAAAAGATGTTAAGGTCCCTTCAGGTCATCAAAGGACCAAAGCCACGGGACAAACTCGTGAATCTGTTGTTGCAAATGGCAGGTCCGTTCAACTTTTCCATTCGGTGTGCTACTTTTATTAATCAAAACAGTAGATATTGCGATGCCATTTTATGTAATTTGTTTGTTTTTTTTTTAATATTTTTGTTTTCCGTTTTTTTCCCTGTGTTTTTAGCTTTGGTGACTGATGTTTCAAAAGTTCTGGATGGCTCACAACTATTAGAACCATAGTTCTTAACAACTTTTATGTTTAACGTCTCAGGAGGACAAGAGGGACTTCACTCATACCAACAAGGTTTGCTCTTAGAAAATTATTCAGGGTTGATGTGTTATGAATAAAAATGTGTATCAGTTATTGATGTAATTCCTTTTCGTATCTTTATTTACTTGAAGGAAGTCTTTTTCTGTTTCAAAGAGGGTGGATCAAGCAGACATCCGAAAGGTTATTCTCATTACTCTATGTAATGCCTTATGCAGACTAGAACATATTTTACTGCTCTAATTTTTTTTGTGTCTTTTTTTATTCATACTTTGTCCCCTTCAATTGGAGTTCTAGTTGTGTTATTGTGTTTGTCGTTTTTTCCTTGGAACTTTGACCTTCTTTCTTTATCTTTTTGTAGGAAAGTTCTGGAAAGATAGAAGGAAGTGGATGTCCTGGTAATATACAAATATGCATTATTTTTGTAAGGTTTCCATAAGTGTACTGTTTATTACTTAGGATTGTCCTTCCCATGATGACATTTTGAATATTACTCTTGGCTTCAGTTAACGTTAAAGTTGGCACAAAAATAGTGCCCCGAGTAAGCAATGCTAGGACCCATCTCTGGAGGAATCGAGTGAGTGATGGCTTCATAATAATGTGAGTAACACTAGTAATGACTCATCCCTCTAGAATTCTTTGGCTGTCTTTTCAAATGTAGCCAAGTTTTGCCGATGTTGCTGCCAGTAATATTGTGTAACAATGTTCCCTGGATTCTGGAATAGTGCGTGTGTAGGTGGTCTGCGGTAGTAAATTTTGTATTTCATTGGATTAAAATGATTATCAAGAAATATAGCAGATGCTATATATTCATTAAGATAGAAGATGCCATATATTCGTTAAGATAGTAGATGCCATATCGTTAGCAATTTAGCATTTCAATTTTCAAATCTAGAAATATATCAGGACACATGCAGTTGGAGTTGCATACCAAAAATTAAACGACACATGCATTTAGGACTTAACAGGTGGAGCCAAGAGGAAGTTTCATACTGTAGACCACTCCCGCTTCTCAGGTTTTCTTTTAAACAATTTAGCATCATTTGTTAAGCGCTTGAACAAACTTCTCTTGGGACATTACTAATACCCCCCTTAATACTTATATTTTGCATGAATGAACGAAAGTGATATGGATTAAGTGAAACGTAGTAAAAAAAACTGGAAGCAATTATTTTGGATTTTCATTGTACATTTTTTTTAAACCTACTTTTTCTAGCATTTTATTCTTGCTGAATTTTTTCAATTGTTTTAACAGAACTAGGACTGTCTATCCACAATTTGATTTACTATCAACACATTTTAAGACTTTAGCTGGTGAATGAGTGAAATCAGATGGCTTTCCTTTCCCTAATTTTTTCTCCTCTGTGTGTGTGTGTGTTTTCCTATTTCTTCTTCTCTCCCTCCCCTTGGTTCTGCATCATTTAGTAACTATTTCTTATTTCGTTGGATCATTGACAAAATATACAAATTCCAGAAACATAGATTACACATGCATATTGTATCTAAGTTATTAAAGGGTGTTTGCACTTCTTACTACCTGCATTACATATTGGCACTAGGCTTTAAGCTGTTAGTGTCATAGCAAAAGAAAGTACTTTCACTGAATTTTCCTAATATGCTTATTACATGATTTATTTTCATGAAATTAGCAATTACGTCGCAAGTGGCCTTAAGCCTATCTCGACTTTGGTTGACCTCAAACAAGAGTTTGATGAAATCAGATGGTACAAGATATAGAAAAGCAATTGCTAGTTGTATTGCTTTTAAACCGATTTATTAACCAAAAAATATTAGTTTCTGTGGAAAACGTGCTATGGATAGATATAGTATTTTTTTTTTTTGGGTGGAGAGTAAGAGCATAATTCATCATTCTGGAATCATTGTGAAGCCTTTTGTTTAGGGTTGCAAGCCTTCACATTATATATCAGCCATTTTTCCCCTGCCTACCATTTATCAAGAATGCTGAGGGAGAACTTAACGTCTTCAATATTTTTCATGTCGAGTTAGAACTATTCATTGGTTTGCAAAGTTTAAGCACTATGATCCATAAGCTGAATCCCACCTTTGTTCTTCACATTCTTCCTTTGAAGATATAACTTCAGATACGGATTGTCAAGTGGATCTCACATCAATAGATTTACATTTACTGGATGTTATGCAAACAGTCACGTTGACACTCTCAGGCACAGATACATGTGTGTATGCGTGTATAGATTCCAGTAACCCTAAATAGAGAGGAGAGCAGGCTTTAGTTGCTTTAACCACCTTCACTATTCTGTTAGCTTCTTCTGAAACCAAAAACCTCATCCAGTAGATTAACTGTAGTCTATTTCTGTTTTGTAATGCATGTAACAGTTTGTGCTTTATTCATAGATTTCTATCTATTAATAGTTTGCAATGTTTATAATCTGGGATCACAGGGGTCAAAGTACTGTGGATTCTCGTACATTGTCACGAAAATCTATCAGGGTATATGACAATTTCTTTCCTTTTTTATTTATTATTTTTTTTTTTTACAGCTTATCTACTCTCACTTCATTTACCATCCATCCTTTGTTGCTCCAATTTTGTTGCATAGGTTTTGAAGTTATTTCTTCTGGATGACAAAATAAAACCAATCATTTTAATGCCATTTCTTTCTTTAGTCACTTTGTCTACCATCTGCTGGTTGATTCGTGCAGCACCTCTTTTCAAATATTTGCAGATCATTATTTATTGTTTAAAAAAAGGAGATATTAGGAGCAAGTTCAAGTAATATATATTAGTATCACATCTTATTCATTGCATAAGTTGATGTGTTTCTTTTCTGCTTTAGAGGCTTTCTTGCTTATCTTGACTTTTTTTATTTTGTTTTGTCTTATTATTCTTTTTTTTTTTTTATTTTCTTGACATTTTATACCAATGTCTTAGTTCAATAGAATTCTGATTGCTGTTGAATGCATATGTAAACTCTTAATTGCTAAGCTCATATTATCACCTAGCTCTCGGGTTTACTCTATTGCTTTCTCTTTTCAGTTTAATTTTGTGGCTTTAGAGGTTATTTTGCCTGATTTGCAGCATGATTTTAATAACTCGATTTAAATGAATAATCTGTTGTCTACCTGAATTACTTTTAAGTTTTTCTCTGCTGTCTTGTCTCTCTTAATTGCCAAGCTATACTTTAACTGTTTTTGCGAGGGAGAGGCATGTGTTCTATTCATGTTCAACAATATGTTATATCATTTATGACAGCCAATTGTGAAGACTGCACTTAAGACTTCTGATGCCAAAAGAAATACGAAATCCCACAACACAAGGGATTCAGAAAAAATGGCAACTAGAACATTATCAAAGAACGAGGATGCAGTGACATTGTCTCATTCTGAAAATATCACACAAGAACCCTTTCCTGGACAACTTCATTCTGATGGTGACTGCAAACCAAGTACATCAGATATTACAAAGAAAAGTTCACGTCGAAGGAGATCTTACACATCTTTATTAGTGGAAGGATCAAAGGTTGAGATTACTCTATTTTAATGGTGCTTATGTTCTTTGCCAATTTCAATAACATTTTTCAATTGCATTGTCTTCAGTTACCAGAAGAACTTCATGATGTTATGAAGCAAGAAAAGTTACCAAGTTTGGATGATGAAGGAAACCAACTAGAAGTTGCCGATTATGTTGATGAGATATATCAGTATTATTGGGTTACAGAGGTGATGACTTTTATCTCACTTCCTGAAACTTTAATAGTTTCTGGTACTACATTGTTTTCACCTTATTTTTTCTACCATGTTTTTTCCCAGTAGATAAGAGTAACTCCTATTTTTTGAAAATAAAGTAATTTTGTCTTTCTTGCCCCTTGGTGTTGGAAGTTGTCCATTATCACTCGGTTTAATTAGTTATTAATCTTATTTAGTTATGACTTGAGAGTCTGTTTATGTGCGAACTAACATTATTTTTGTCTCTTCAATAAAAGGAGAAAATTTTTGTCTATGTGCATTAAAATGGTTTAATTTTGTGTCTTCAACAGTTGAAAAAGAAATTTAGAAAGAACAAATTAAAAAAAATAAAACACAATAATTCCTTTCTATCGAATGAATAACACAAGTCAGAGAGAGAGAGAGAGAGAGAGGTTAGCAGAAATCTTTGCTGAGAGCTGCTGTTGCTGTTTACCTGCATGTGCTAGTTCTTAGCTGAGGAATGTTGTATTGATTTTTTCTGTTGCTGCTGCTGTTGCTCTTTTCCTGCATGAGCTAGTTTTTAGCTGAATATTATATATTTCGTAGTTCTATAACATTTATTTATATTGGATTTCTAGGACTAGGGCCTAAACCATTTGCTTGATGATTGCAGGCACAGAATCCACCTCCTGCAAATTACATGTTGACTCAAATAGATACTACACCTCATATGCGGGCTGTATTGATCAACTGGTTAATTGAAGTACTTATTTTAACTTTCTGGATGTTTTGATGAGTTGTTCCTCAGGTGTTGTTATCTAATTAAGATATTGCTCATATAATTTGCAAAATTGTTTGATAACAGGTACACTATAAATTTGATTTAATGCAAGAAACACTTTATCTCACGATTACATTGTTAGACCGATATCTTTCTCAAGTCAAAATAAAGAAGAATGAAATGCAGTTGGTTGGCCTTACAGCACTTCTGCTGGCATCAAAGTACGAGGACTCATGGCAATGGATTCCGAGGGTACATATTTATGTTTCCAATTTCCATGCTTTTGTTTTAACATGTCTTGGCTAGATATTCATTTTTTCTGATTTTATGTTTTCTATTTGATAAAGGTCAAAGATTTACTCAGCATATCAGCCGAGTCATACACAAGGGAGCAGATGCTTGGAATGGTAAGCATTTCCATGTTAATTGAGTATTCTTGTTGGAAATCTCTGTTTTAACCTCTAAATTGTGTGCTGGCTCTTTAAAAGCTATTTTTATATATTACATATATACAATTGTTTCTTGGGAGGGGGGGGCCAAGGGCTAATTTGCCGTTTTCATTGTTATGCTTTTTCTTTTCTAGTTATCTTCCTAGATTGAGTTATCTTTTCTTATATTTATTATAGGAGACTTGCTAAAGAAATAGAAATTCAATTGTTCATGAATTCGGAAGACTACCAATTCAGTACTGTGTTGATAGTTTATTTCTCAATGGAAAGTGATGCTTTATACTTGGGTAGTAGTTGTATGGTACCCTTTTTACCATACAAAAATCATTTCAGCCACCCACTAGATGATGCAAATTGACTAAACCAAAGGCAAAGTACTTATTTTCTTTGTCCGTTGAGGCCCATGATACCAATACTTATGATAACATAAGATAATACTCGCGTAGTGTTTAGAGGAATGAGACTAGCCATCAGTCGTTAATAGATGAAGGTGATTTTGCAACAATAAAACTGAAAATCCTTGTGTAAATCCTTGTGTCACCAGTCCTCAAGTGAAGAATTCAATTTTATATTTTGCAATTTGAAATTAAAAAAAATTGTATTTTGAAACAAAAAAGGTGACTTGATCAAAAAAGGTGACTTGGTAGTTAACTTATACGATTGTGTCTTATCATAATTTAATGCATCAAAATGATATAAATTGAAGTAGCTACCTAAAATGTGCTTTCAACTTCTTTTTTTTTTTTTTTTTTCAGGAGAAGCTTATTCTTAAGCAATTGAAGTTTCGCTTGAATACGCCTACTCCATATGTCTTCATGTTAAGGTTTCTCAAGGCTGCACAGTCAGACACAAAGGTATGCAACAGCATGCAAAGGATATAACATCAAAATGCAAATGGATAAACTCTGTTATGATATAAACCAGAAAAGACAAATTAGAACATAAGAATGTTATCAGAAAGTTTTGTGACAATTATTCAAATATATATATACCTGGATTGGGCAGTCTTTGTAAGTCAGATTTCAATTAGTTCTAGATCAGATAGTTACATTTACTAACATGATGTTTTGGGGTCATCTACCAGCTTGAACACTTGGCCTTCTACCTCATTGAGCTCTGCCTGGTTGAATACGAAGCTTTAATGTTTAAATCCTCATTGCTATCTGCATCAGCTATCTATGTTGCACGGTGTACCTTACATATGACTCCTCCTTGGACTCCACTGCTTTTCCGACATGCACGCTATGAAGTGTCTCAATTAAGGTACTCGTTCTTCTCAGTTCATTGGTTCTGCAACTTTTAACTTCATTTTGAATTCTACTTAAAGACATTTTGATAATTGCAGAGAATGTGCAGAGATGATGTTACGATTCCAAAAGGCTGCTAGAGTTGGACAGTTACAGGTCACGTATGAGAAGTACATGAGACCTGATATGAGTGGTGTTGCAGCTATTAAAACATTGGATAAACTTCCTATCTGATTTCATCCACAGCAAAGATCTCTTTCTATTGCCTTTTAAAACATGTTATGATTTTAGAAAGTGTGCAAGGTAAAGTCTAAGTTCTTATTACATTAGAATCTTTTGCTCAAAACTGTCTTATGAATTCAGCACATCTAATGTTTTTCTTTCAAAGCCTCAGAGTTCTGCTTAGATGTGTAACGGCATTATTTGCGTAGTGATTTTCATACACTGAAGGAGCAAGTACTGATGCACGCATGAACCTTGGACATCCTATTAATTCGTCTCATAGAAGCCATGCTTCGTGCTCCTGCTACTTATATTCTTGTGTGAGTTTGGGATTGGCAAAACATGTGCTGAATTTATATTTCGTGGTTTATAGATGTGAGTGAGTACTTTGTATCCTGTACCGGGCATCATGAGTTGTGAGAGTTGCTGTAAACCACTCGTGTGTAAACCTAGTTTTCTGTACATATTACTATCATACCGATTTATTCCCTAATCTAGGAACTCTACCAGGACAGCCCAACAAAATTGATCTTCATCGCTAGTTCACATTGTACGTGCCGAGTTTTTTTTCCTTTCTACTTTTCACTTGTCAAAGTCATATTGCCAATATGTTTCAAGATTTAGTTAAAAGAATGGTTTAGAAAAGTATAAACACTTAATTAGCTTCAATGAGCTACTATTAATTTCGACTACAAATTTTATATGTGGTGTATTAACATAATAACTATATTATGTTAAATACTTTTGCCAAAAGAAAGAAATGCCAGCCAAATAGTACAGTAAGTACATTAAATGAGAAAAATAAAAAAGATTAAAATTGTTTGTGTATCTAATATTTATTTATTTTGCCGTGCTCTCATGCATTTTCACTGTAAACCAGAATCTTAGACCTGAATCAAGCCTCCCCTCGAGTCACTTCATTGTCTGCGACCCGTAAGTTTTCTTGCCATTTGATTCTTTGCCCTATAATACCGGCTAAATTTAATTCAGTGGCATTTCTAGAAAGCATCTTGGGCATTCCCAAATTCGGAATTTTATTTTTTGAATTTATAAGCTAATGCCCATTCCCTAATATTAGTTATGTTCCCATGAAATACTTTCCAATAAAATTAAAAAAGAAATGCTAACAACATTTTTATTGAATATTTTATCACACGCTTGTTTTATTTATTAACACGTGTCTTTTTCACTTTTTCACATAAGTTAAAAACAACATGAATTGTTAGTTGATTGTTTTGTTTAAAAGAAAACACATGTCAATAAAAATGGTGTTAGAATTTCAAATTAAAAGAAGAAAAAATAAATCATTCTCAACTTTGATTGACAAGTGATTTATATAACCATATCCAATCTTTCAATTGATCGAGTTTAGTTAGTGCACGTCGTTGTTATCACTGTTTTGAGCAGAAGTTTCCACAATGACCAGCACCAAAAGTTAATGGCAACGTACCCACTGGCACAGGAGAGAGAAAAAATTTTGTTATAAGAATAACTTGAACTTTTGTTTTTGTCCTGAAGGCACCTTATACCGTTTTTTAAGTGTCAAATTTGAATAGTAGTTGATTTTAATACAATCGTGATATAAACAACATTTACAAATGCGTTTGTATGTTTAACAATGAACAACTGCTAGCGCTTTAAACTCTCTATTTAAAAAATAGTGGTGATAGGTAAGCTCTTATCACTTTATTTTTTTGACAGATTACCTTTGAAACCAAGGATTTTTATATTCTTTCTACTTAGAATACATCTCGTAGGCCTGATTTCAATGATCTCAACAATGACATATGAATAGAAGTCAGTTGCTTGGATGATTGCCTTTCTACCTTCTATTTTTCCCGAATTCGTTGATTGCTACACGTCCGAATTTACAATGGAAAAAACTATTGATCGTTATAGGATCACTAAAGAAAAGATTGGTCATCGGGCATCTACGGAACCCGTGTGCGAATATTTTCTTTTTTAAGAAAAGGCATCGGCATAGGCACAACACAAGCAAATAGGGACAGAAGCGATCTACACCATTTAGCTTGAATGGAAGGAAAGGTTTCTTCTAGATGTGGCGTCTAGGGGGTTCCCCGTATATCTCATTTGTTAGATGACCTCATACCTTTCGCTAAAGCAAGAGAGTTTCAAAAAGGGCTTTAAGATAGGATGAATAATCCCGTTCTATATGTACACTATATAGAAGGTTAATAGGATGAATCTAATTAGCTTCCTGAACCACCAACAGTTTACTCCGGGCATCAGTCCTTACTCCTTTCGACAACAATGCTTTACTTCTATGACACACCAGCACCGATACCGGTTTGGAGAGCGGCTTTTTTTGCCCACTTCTTACTGACGTGGTGTTCATTTGCAGTTGCTGGTTGGGGCTGTGGGGATGGAAAGAAAGATGAAATGTTTGGGTGGCCTTGGCTAGGGATGGAGACACAGGTTCGTAGGTAGAGAATACCTAGAGACAACACTGTAATCACCGATTGATGCTCTTCCATCCCAACTGCTGTTTATTGAGCTCAAAGTGGATAAAAAGAGAGGCTTTTCAATTCGTTTCTCTTTCCTTCCAAATTCAGGAAAGGTGAAAGAAGTTATTCCATAATATAAGACTAGGGGAAAACATGGAACTGGTCACTATCGAGTGTAGTATTTATAGTTTCTGTTTAAAATGTTCTAAGAGATAGGAGAAGTTAAGCTTCCCGTGTCCTTTTATAACAATTTTGCATAGTTTTAAATATATATATATATATATATATATATATATATATATAGGGCATATACACACTTGTCCTCCCCTTGAACGCTATGATTTTTGGGAGATGGGAAAGTCGAGCAAGGTAAAGGATGGTAGATCTTTTGGCGTGAAATATTCGGATAATCAATCAAGCAAAGCATGATATGCCAACGCTGTAGAAATTCATTATACCAACGCTAAAGGATGGTATCCAAAATTCGAAATATCAATCAAGCAAATGCTCTGTTATGTCAAGAATAATCAGGAATATGTATAACATCCTACTATATTTATAGTGTATGTATATATTTTGTGACAAATGTTTGAGTGACTTAACCCAAAACCAAAAGTATCTCGACAATGCTAACAATTTATATTGCCCCAAGTAGCTAGTTAATACACCATATAGTGTTGAAACTACGACTCCACGAGGCATAAGGGTAAGAGCTTCAAGAAATAACAAGAATAATCTTGAAGGAATAAGAACACAAAGCATGAAAGTACCAAGATAAAATCATTAGCTAGTCCATAGAACAAGATTTTTATCACCGGAAGTGTCCATTGTTACGTCTTTGACCCTATGTCGTGATCTTAGCTCTCCCTCTCTCACTTTGGGTCAATAAAGATAATGGCAGGTAGCATGGAGACAAGGGAAATGAAGGTCAGAATGAATTGGTAGCACAAGCAAGACCCTTGAGAAATCATCGGCTTAATGTTCATTATGGTAAGAGTACATGCTTAACCCTCATAAATCATGAGAAACATACAGAGGAAAGAATTAATCGTTTCAAATTTCAATCATCAATTTCTTCACAGCTCCAACTAAGTATAAAACCAAGATGGGAACAACTCTAGGCAGAAGAACCAACTTGTAGAGTGAGAGAACTAATATCAAAATGAGCTTTACTTAAAACAATAAGATTTTGCACATAATTATATCCGACCTTATAAGCTCATAAAGGATGCTAAAGCTTCTCTGCCTCCACCAACACAAATTAGTTATATGAACTCTTCACCATCCTTACCTTCGTATATACAACCCGTGTCTTCCGACAAAAACCATTATTTGCTAATCTACACAAAAGTAATGCACTAACATTTATATATATGTGTACTAAAAATTTCATTGTATATATTAATGTATAGAGTACCTTACTAGCTATGAACAAGTAACCAAACCATCTTGTGCAAGCAAGTAGCCTTCTTGATCGTCCAAAGTTTTCCTCACTGCCCTATAGAACTCCAACCATGAAGATGAATGCCTATCCACCGGACCCCACAAAAACGTTGGATTAGGACTAGCCGGACAGGCTGCGACCAAATCCAACACCGATGCAGCCGGTTTAAGAGGCTGTGGGAAATTGAACGCCAAGTTGTCAACTTTGTGTTCATAAATTTTGCCATTTCTATCCAACTTATACCGCGAAGTTCCCTGAAATTGGCCCTTGGCTTCCCATGGAACTCGAGGCACGCCCTTCAGGTTCCATCTAATCAATATCACATTCTCTGAGGGCTGCCATATCCTGTACACCTCAAGGGAAATCTCTCTGAACAAAATTCTGCCATGGAATCTAAGTGCCCAGAAGATCAATTTGTAATTTTCAATACCAGTGAATGTGTTTAAAGGGTCTTTAAACGTTATATCATCCCTGTTATACAAAGCCAAATTCACAATAGAATTGTATTAGCTATCGGCCTATCAGGGTTTTAAATTATATTAACTCTAGCTATGTTGAAAAACAGGTCTATACCTTTCAAAAAAAAAACAGGTCTACACATATACACACACATAAACGATATCTATCGAGAAAATTATCAAATTCTAAAACAGATGTGGAAGAAAATCCAAGTACCCATTTGAGGAAATTACCTGTAAATGTCATAATTGAGGTCTTTGGTGAAGATTAGAGGGAGGTCTTCACGGAGGGTCCGTACAGCCAGGCCAAGGTTGACATAGAAGTCGTCTTTGGGCTGCTTATCCTGCGCATCCCCGGGAGTGTTAAGCTGCGCACTCTTCTCGGCTAAAGGGGTGTGGAGGGTTGTGAGGGAAGAGGGGAGAGAGAGAGGAGAGAGAGAGTTGTTGGGTTTTGTTTGGGACTGGGAGAGTGTTTGGTGAGTGGGTTTTTCTTTGGACTTGGATTGGAGGAGTAAGGGAGGAGAGAGATTCGGTAGAAGAAAAGCCATTTCAGCTTTTCATGTGAAGAGTTTTTAGAAAGAAGAGTTCTTAGAGAGAAAAAGGTCGAGAAAATATTTGTTTTGTATTTTGACTGTTTTGATTTTGATTTTGGTTTCGATTATTAATGAGTGGTATTGAACGTTGCCATGAGTAGGTCTTATGTTGTGATCGATTGATTGGTAATGCTTCAAAGTGGACCTAATTGGATATTGTGGCTCTTGCACACTTTCCCCTTTAATTTTGATGCCTTCCCCATTCAAGGACTTGAACACTAAAATTTAGACCAGAAAAGGAAGAGACTTAATTAGGCTTATTATTATCGTTCATGGCCTCGAATTTAGTCAACGTGATTTTGGTCTCTGAATTTTTACCTATTCCGAACTTTTTTTTTTTTTTTTTTTTTTTTATAACTAAAAGGAGAGGAAGGGACGACTAGCGTGGCAACTCTTTCTGGGTGTGACCATGAGAGCTCCAACCCCGTTCAAGAATGTTCCCCAAGACCCTATCGGCCAGGTCGCCACCACCGGACGGTGGAATGAGTCACCTGAACCCCAACCGAGCAACTAGCGAGAACGGCACCCTGGGGCAGAGGCCGGAGGCATGGGCTGGCAGGTAGGTACCCTCACATTTAAGACTCCTGAAGGAGTCACCCAGTTCGAACCTGCGACCTCCAACAGGACCAACACCCACGATAACCACTAGACCACATGCTCGGTGGTTATTCCGAACTTTATTTGTACTGTTGGCTTTTCAGTTCAAAAATCATCAAATTTAAAAGAGATAATCTCTAAAATACTATTCTCTATTATGACTAAATACCACATTTAATTCATTATTTTCAAAAAATAAAAAATATCTCCTCTATTTTCAAATAAGAAGAAATATATTTGTATCTTTTTGGTCAAACTTATAACGTGAAATATTTAAAATACCATTTACATATACTTTAAAAACCTATTATGGAATATGACCCTATTATCTAATTAATTCTTTTTAAATAAAAAAATTAAAAAATGAAAATAATACTTTTTTTCAAGTTATAAAAAAAAAAGTTGATAATGTATTTTTTTTACAATAATTTTTGAGATATTCTTTTTTTTTTAAAGAAAAAATTTAGGAATCAGTTATTTGGATATCAATCTCCTATGGTATTATTGCCATTTAGGGGAAAAAAGTTATCAAAAATTTGACCAGAAAGAGAAAAAAGGTTACTTTTTTTTTCCCCTATTTTAGAATATAGAGATGATACGTTTGGGTTTATAAGAATAAAGTGTTGAATGTTATATTTTATTAAACTAGAAGGGGTATTTTTGAGGTAATACGAATTTAAAATGCTTATTTAATATTCAATTTATAACAAATGAAATACCTATATAAATTCAAGGGATAAAAAAAAAATATCACCTAGAGTTTTTCTAAAATGCTCAATATAATTCAATTTTCATAAATAACAAAAATATCCCTTTAGATTAACAAATAAGTACAAATTTCACCTCTTTATCTAATTTGCTCAAACTTAAGTAAGAAATTTTCTTAAAATGACAAACTACCCTTATCTAAACATATTAATTAGCATAAAAAAATGAACAATTTCCTTTAAAAGAAATTATATAAGAATTTTAATGCACTAAAGCTTCTTATTTTTATCTCTTTTTTTTCCTTCCATCCACCAATATTCAGTGTTTTCCTTTTAATTATACTTTTGTGATTACAAGTTTAGGGGACTGTAATTTTGTCTTTCTACTTGTTAATTTTGACAAATAAGATTGAAGGGTGAAATTTGTATCAATTTGCAAATCCAAAGAGATTTTTTGTTACTAATGAAAACTAGGGGATATTCTGAAAATTTCATCAAATAGAGGAGATGTTTTTGTTATTGTCCTTAAAGTCAAATTAAGATCAAAATAGTACAAAATGCATAATTTGAGGGTTAAAGTACGAAGACAATTGGTGAAATTAACTTTTTTTTTTCTTCTAAGGTTAAAAATTCGAATATTATTTCCTATTACATTATAGTAACTTCCTCCAAGGACATTTTTAATTTTTTTTCCCCTTTTGGTAAAGATACTTAGCTTGGTTAGGTTAATTTTTATTTTTCTTTTGGCTGAAGGGTGTCCGTGTCAAGTTACATTTATGAAACAAAATCGTGATAAATTAGTTATTTTTTTTAAAGAATGAATTAGTTATGTTTTAGATCATTAGAACAAAAATAAGTTAATTTTATAACTAAATTAAAATTAATATATTAACAAACAAATACTAAAAAATTCAATTAATGACGCAAAAAATTGGATTATTTTTTTAATGTTTCTTAATTAATTTTATATTTGAATTACTAAATAAATATAAATGGCTAAAGTTTAAAGTATATTGGTGAACTCAATAATAAAATTGGTGTTTGACACACAAATTATCACAAATTTTAAATCTGAAGAAAAATGTTTATATTAGCCATAGTACATTATATAAACTAAACCAACAATCGAAATTAAGGTATAACAATTTATTTCTCCTACTTAAATATTTTACTATTTATGAATTGACCATGATACCCTTAAATTTAACAAATTTTAAATTGATGTGTCAACCGTGCAACAATATGAAAATTAAGGTAATATACTATCTAAGTTGGAAACTCGGTTCTAGTGAACCTAAATATCAGGATTAATGGCACTAATTAATAATTATTGGCATTTACACCCAGAAAAAAAAAAAAAAAGCAAAACAAAGAAACAAAAACCAATTTCAAAAAAGAAAAAGAAAAAAGAAACAAAAACAAAACAAATAAACAACTAGTTTTGGCCAAAAAATGAGAGAAGAGATACTTTATAGGAGAATGGTAGTTTTTGCTATTAATCCAATCGAAGAAACAACTTATTTGTTCTTTCGTATTTTGTTTTTGGATCTTCACTGGTCAATAGTATTCTAAATTATAATATGTGCATATATCTAAAGTCTCTCTTACTAGCTTGATTAGGTTCTTGGAAAATATCCGTTGACATCCTTTTATTTTATTTATGAGGACTTGGAAGACCTATTATATGTTATTTGAAATAGATAACACAACTTAGCCGATGACAGAAATGTCAAGTTTGAAATGAACTATAATGAGGATCGGTTTTCCAATTTGGTGGCCTAATTATCTTGTTTGTCTGCTTATATGCATGGATAACGTTATCTGTTTTCCTGACGAATAACCATAAAAACAAGGGACAAAAGGAAGTAGAAGGCATCCTTTGAGGCATTCTCCAAGCATATTCCAATAATGTAATTAAAACTGTCTTAGAATCTCTTCACGGAGATGGTACATTCTTTTCTAGGTACCCAAGTTTGGAATTATTCATATTAACTAAAATACAAACCAGTACACTATGTCAAACTATCCATGTAACTTTTAACTTAATAATATAATCTCTCTCTTAGATGACGAGATGTTAGAATCTCTTCTAGTAATGTTAATCATGTCTTAATTGTCGATTCAGCATGGATAAGTAAAGGCATGTTTTCCAGCTTAAGTTGTTCTCATTCATGATTGTAATTGTCTATTTTTCACTCGATGATACCGTGCCTAATTGTTTCCATTTTTTAGCTCATGTAGCAATATTCATACGGGTATTTCAATCAAGCTTTGACTAACAAGAAGACGTTTATGCAAATAACAAACTAGTTCAATCCTAACCAGCAACTCCCAATATAAAAATGACACCCAAACAAATTCATCCGTCAAAGGGAAGAAAATTATGACGAAAAAATTGAAAAATAAAGATGAGGTTCATAGGAGAAGATTCAATATCAATAAACCCTTTGTATACCCCAGTTTTATTCATGAGTAGAGATGTCAAATATATCGTGTTGTAACCAACACGGTCGATTTAAATCAGGCACAAATGTACTTTCGCACTGTATCATGTCGTGTCATACCCACTTTTTAGTTGTGTCGTGTTATGCTAGCTCATATTATCAAATTACTGACTTGACCGTGCTAGTCCATATGCCTGAATGTGCTAGTCTTTTGGGCCAAAATTGGCCTATCTAATTAGTAAATTATATTAGTTTTAGTGTTCCTTTTATTAATTTATTTCCAAATAATTCAAATTTATATAAAAAAATAAAGTTAAATTTAATGTAAAATTTTATCTTAACTAGGTTTTCTTTGCACCTACTTAATCGTAAATTCATAATTATTTGAAAATTCTTCTTTTTTATTTTGAAGAAAGTTTGTCAAGGTGAAGAAGTGTCAATAGAGAGTAGAAGTATCTCAACTAGGTTAGCACCCAACTATCTCAATATTCACTTGCTTAATGACCCTTGAAAAATAATTATTATTAATAAGAAAAATAGAAGAAAATAGTTTAGAGCTTACAACCTGAAAGTAAAAGTGACTAGAAAAGACCTAAAAATAAAAAAGAATTCATATGAGTCATGTTAAAACCTGACTAAAAAAAATCCAATAGGAAAAAAGTTCTAGCCAGGAAAAAGAATACTCATTACTCAAGAAGAAACCACTAACGAAAATAATAAAAATGTTTAGGAGTTAAATCTCTTACAACATAAGAAAGAATAAAATCCTATTCATTTTTCTCATCATTGTTTGATTTTAAGTTTGCAAAATCTTCTTCCATACACTACTAAAAAAAAGAATAACGATGTCACTTGAACCATGTCATGTTCCATATAAAGCGACATGGTTGAACTCTAACGTCACGTCATTTAAAAGTGATGTAATTGCAGCTCCTACCATATCGCTTATGAAACGAGCGACGTGGTTGGGAATAATTTGACCAATTACCTTAAATACCTCATCAATTAGTGAACAAATGATATTTTTCTAAATAGTTCCGGGATTTTTCATATTTTCAAAACTTTAACCTATAAATTCAAACTTTACCCCCACTACGGTCTTTTTTTAAAATGTTGGCTTAAGTACGATTTGGCCCATTCCAATCATTTATGTATGGTTTTTATTAGAAAACTAGCACATCTTTAATTTCTTATTTCCCTTTCTTCCTCTCATGTCCCGCTCAAATCTGAGGAATTTGACCTCGTCTCCTCCACTCTCATAACCGTCGATGTTTGGATCGACAACCCTTGTAGAGTATACTCTCTGGCATTCAAGAAAGAGGATGAGGATCTTGTGTGAATCATCGAGTTTGTTCTCGTTCTCATTCGGGTTAATATTAAAGGGATTATGGTATAAGGCCTCCACTATCACAGCTCCGCCATTGTTGATTGGTTAGTTCTTTTCTCTGAATGTACTTTCAAGTTTTATTAATTTTATTATATCTTCTATTCTGTTCTTTTGTGTTTACTTGATTTTTCACCATTTCAAATCAATCAATACAAGTGTTTAAAATGTAAATGGGCTCAAAATTTGGATGTCTTTGGGGAATAACTTGCAAGAGGGAATATATGAATGGGCTTTTAAGCCAAATGGCCGAATTTTGGTTCACCTTTTGAAAAATGACCATTTTCAAACACTGTTAAACAATGGCCAAATTTTGAAACTTATTTGAAAAATAGTCTTGTTTTACATTTAATAGATCAAAATATATTGATTTATTTTTTTAAAAAAATAATCTAAAACTAGACATTTAACAAAATAAAATTATAAAATGGCCTTTTATTACATAGGTGTTAAAAACCGCCATTTTTTAAATTAATCTAAAAAAAAAGTACATTCCCTATAAATACTCTATAAGAATCTCATATCTTAAATTTATCCAAATTAAAGAGGAGAAATTTAGGTGAATGATCAAGATTTTAAATTTGATTAAGTAGATGCCCACTTTTAAACTTTTATAGCTAAATGTCCAGGTATATATATTTTTACACTTAGTAAATAAATATATCTACAAATTTTAGTTACTATACTGAAATGTATTGGGTATATAATTTTTTTATACTTGGTATATAAAATTTTGTACTTGATATATAAACATATATACTAGACATTTTGCTATAACATTTGACAAAGGGAAATTTACTGAAATTGGGCCCAAAATTTGGCCAAATTTCTACAAGCCACATTAAAGAGTTTATCATTGTTGACACGTGAATCTAATTTACGATGGGATTAACTTGTTTCTTAGTAGAACAAATTATGGTTATCTGCAAAAAATTATCTGGAAGTATAGTCATTCTGTAAATTTAACCTTATCTTTTGACTTGTACAAAATTATATCTCAATGTTTTAAATATTCCCAAATTTTTACCTTCTGCATATAAATTAACCAACAAATTTTTTATCAAACACGGAATCTGACTTGAGGATATGTTATTTCTGCTGACTTGAGGATATGTAATTATTTCTTAAAGATATAAGTATCCATTAACCTTTTTTGGAGCTTATTTCCTGATTTTGTGAAGATTCACGCACTTTCGAGCATTTTGTGCGGTATCTGGGAGGATGACTTCGCATGTGAGAAGAAATTTCGACACTGAAAAATGCTCAAAATTTCTTTTTAAAGCAATGATTACTTGTCATATTAATTACTATGCATTTACCATAGTAATTGGTATTTCGAGATTTCTTCTTGTATGTGTTTATGTTTGGATATCTTGTTGTGTGTGGCAACTATTAGTTTATTTTTCACATTTACAGGATTAGTATTGATTGAGAAACTAGATAATATATGCTCCAAAAATATTCTAATTTTGATCCCTAAGCTCAAGTTAATAAACTTCTAAAATCTATGATTTTTGACTAAAATACCTCTAAAAAAACAAAAGCAAAATATCTCTTGAAAAAAATTCTTTAAATCTTCAAGAAACAAATTTGAAAACTAAGTTTAAATGGAATATGTATAATCTAAAATAATTATTACTAAGTTTCGAGAAGTTATGAGATAATTTATGTATAAAATCAATTTTGGGTTAATTTTTGCGACTTTTATAAAAAAAAAAATGGCAATAATGGGAAAAAAATTTTGATTATTTTTTTTAATGATTTTTGGGGGGAAAAAGTGTCATCTTTCAATAAAGGTGCTATTTTCGATAAATTTCTCTAACTTCGGTTACAATTTTAATAAAAGGTAACATTTTCTATAGAATTTCGATGAAAGTGCTATTTTCGATAATTTTTAACAATTTTTAGTGGTTCTAATGATTTTCGACGTTTTTGATAAAAATCATATAAAATCGTTGAAAACCATCAAAATTCTTTATAGGAGTAGCAATTCAGACCATCGAAATTCTTTATAGGAGTAGCAATTCAGACTGCAGCACGACAATCCAAAGCGAGGACCATATGACTTTTTGCATGTTAGTATTGAAGAAAATTTGTGCTAGAAATTTGGTCGACACGAATTTATTAAAAATTAAAAACAAAAAAGGTTCATGTCGATCCGCCAAACCTAAAATTGACCCGCCAATAAATAGATAAATAATTAGACTATAAAAATACTATAATTTAATTTTTACTACTATTACTATAGATTTATTTAAATTGTACAATTTATGTGTTTAATATTATAGATTACTAGTAAAATTTACAAATTACTCAATTTATTTGTCTTGAAATAAGATATAATAGCCTAAAAGTTGAAAATAAAAGTAAAAATAATACAGACACAAACGGTTTGGTGGGTTAAATGCTTTTCATCTAAATAGGTTGAGTTGGTCGAGTTTGGGCCAACTCGGTTTGAGTGCGATAAGGTAAATGTTGAGGTTTTTATGACGTGATGGGTCACGAGTCGAGTTCGGGTTAATAGTATTCGTGTATATTATGGACATTAACCCAATACGAATTCGACTGGCCAACCTGAATTGTTACCCTTAATTTTCGACTATTATTGTGAAGTTTGTTAAAATTCGTGAAAATTAACCCAAGATTGAATTTTAAACATAAATTACCTCATAACGTCCAAAACTTAATAATAAATTATTCAAAACTTTATGCAGAGCATATATAGACAAAGACATTGTGATAATAACTCAGATTTGAGAAACGAAGTATGCCCTAAAATTTTCGAAAGTATTTCCATTTAAAAATTGTCTAAATGCATAGTGTTCAGAGGTTTATTAATTAAGCATATGGGTCAAATATAGTTTTTTGGACCATATTTAATAAAATTTCTATTGATTTTGCAATTATTTCTCAACAATTCATATGCCCAGAGTTACTCATTGATATCTCCACATTTATTTATATATGATTTTCTTGAATGACAATACTAGATAGAGTACATACTCCAAAAAAATATTATAGCTGAAAATAATGGCTTAGCAATTGTTTGCTAAAAGTCCCCAATGACAGTCACAACAATTTTTTATTTATCTATTTTTTTTTAATTTAGTTCTAGTAACGAAAATGATTGCTCATAATCAAATTCGTCAATAGAAACTAACAACTAATTTGATTACTAGAAACTAGAAATTAATTTGGGTATTGGTTTTCAACTTTACCAATCTTGTAACTGGTATCCATTTACAATATTTGTAAAATGTAACCAAAAAACAATTGGCTTTCTATTAATAACCTTAATCCAATTTTTTTTTTACCAATAACCAAAATCTAATTTAGTTATTAGTTACCAGTAACAAGACACCAACTTTGTAACTAGTCACTCTAAAAACTATTAACCAATTCTATTATTGGAAATTGGTCACCAATTTTTTAGTTGGTTGCTCTTGAAACTGATATCTAAATTAGCTATTAGAAACTGTTTAAACCGATAATGAAATGAGATACTAAAATCCAAAAACTAAATGGTTACTAATTAATCTAATATTAATCAGTAATTAGAGTAACCAACGAGAAAATTCAATAACACAATAAAAAAAAAACCTTTGTTATTAACCAATAAAAATAAATGGAAGCTGAAAACTAAATTAGTTACGGAAGAAATAATGTTAAAATATATAATTAAACAATTTTTCTATTTTTTTTAAATAAAAATGAGCTCATCAAGGGAATATCATTACTTGAAGCAAAAGAGCTTCAATTACAAAAAAGTATAAAGATTAAAATTTCAAACTCCTCAAAAAAAGAATACGAAAAGTAGATTACAAATACAACAGCAACAAGATTTGTAGGTTATTATAATTCTCCAAGATAAGAGGATAATAAGGGTCACCAGCATTATCTTCAACACTAGCTCCTGAATTGTATTCTTAGCGGGGTAGACTATATTTTTCTAACACCAATTGAGTTCTATGTCCATTGAAAAAATAATCCATCAACCTAACAGATCTAAATCAAAGAAGAAAATCTTTGATCCAAGATTTGACAAATAGATTTAAAAATTCACACAAAAGGTAAAACTGCAAATCAGATTTAGATTTGGACTTATTAGAAAATTAGGAAAAAAATAAAAAAATCTCATATCCCTGCAAAAGGTCGAGGAGAGAGGTCAAGGAGAAAGAATAGGAGAGGGAGGACGAGAGGCCTAAGATGGACCGGGAGACGCTCCCTCTCGGGAGAGCAACAATGGAGCTTCTTTTATGAAAGAGAGAGAGAAAGAGAGATTGATATAGTTAAAGAGTTAAAAGGATAGAAATATTGATGGAAAAAAGTAAAAAAGAGACAGCTTTTGTCAAAGAACTTTTTAATCCAAAATTAAGGGAAGTAAATTATCTTCCTACAATGAATTTCGGTTCTTTTTTTTTTTTTTTTTTCATTAAACTTTCTTTTAAATTATGCTTCCTGAGCTTTAATCCTAACTTTCTTCACCGCTTACACCGCCGTGTGAGTCTCTTCCAAACAAATTTGTCCATCAGTAATGGGTAAGACTGAACATGTGAGAGGATCCAAACGAATTCTCCTTTTATTTCCCCCCGTACGTAGGTAGCACCGAGTTACTTACGTACGGGGGTCAAGGAGTTACAGGGTTCTTAAACAAGGAGGAGTCGATGACCCAGTCCATGACCCCGTCCACGTGGCATATTGTTATAGCAAGGTCTTACTGTTGCATTTTGTTATATCTCTTTAAGAGTTTCCGTACAAGCTTACGCCTCAAGCTTGAGTTTCTTCACAGAGTATGTATTTCTCAGTGTAGCATGTCTAAGGCTCAAAGATCTGGCTACGCTTACTCGCCTTTTTCAATTAAGAAATCAACCACATTCGTAATGCAAAGCTCTGTATTCCTAACAATGCAACCATAAGAGACAATCAATAGCCATAAAAACTCCGAGTCTGTAAAACTAAGTCCCCGTTTTATCTTTTGTTTTATGTCAATTCAATTAGAAAGAAGATACATGAGTAATACCAAGTCCAAATCCAATTATTTTAACTATAATTATACATTTTGTACGGAATTTGTGGCTTTACCTTTATATCCCTTTTAGAGGAATTCCCTCAACTTAATACCTTAATCTGTAAAAATTCATTTTACTTCACTAAAAGGTTAAATCCGTTACGGGGACTAAGAAAATTAATCTTAATCTTGTGGCATCTTTCTCAAGAAACTGAAAATTGTTTTACATTTTCCGAGATAAATCACATCGTTTTCTTCTTTTTTTTTTAAAAAAAAAAAAAAAAAAAAAAAACAAATACAAAAAGATAAAAAAGAATATAGGAACATCTGAATGCATAAGCCTCAGGAAAAGAAGAGACAAACGCCAGAATCTCAGCTCCCAAAATCTATTTCGGCAACGTACAGCGCTGAAAACGCTATCAAAATTTAGCGCATCAGAGACTCTAATTTATTGCCTTCATATCTCCAAATTCAATCACATTATATAAAAATAAAATTAAAAATAAAAACTTTAGATCTAAAAAAACCCAAAAAAAAAAAAAAAACAAACTTTGATTTTGGAAGAAATAAAAAAATAAAAATAAAAGGGCTCAGTATTGTTTAGTTGGACATCAACAAGCTCCAGTTGAAGCTTTCATAGTTTGATGGTATAAAAATTAATCGTCACTGCCTCCAGATATAAAAGGCTAAACCCTAAAATTAAAAAAAAAAAATTAAAAAATAAAAATCGAACAGAGAGAGAGGGCCTCAGAAAGCTAGATTCGGTTAATACATCAGAGACTCAGATGGTACGGACAAATTTTCATAACATCACAGGCCATGAATGTTACTGATTTGAACCACAAACAACAACTAAAAAAACCTTGAACGAGGCCATGACAGTAAGGTCTAGAATTCGAGGAATTATAAGTAGAAGACGAAGAAGACGAGTCTGAGAAAATTGAGTGTAGAAAGGGGGTTTATATAGTTGCGAGAGGGCACCTCCATTGAAACCCTAATACGCTGATCATGACTCGAAATTACCATACTATCCCCCCAATTAGTTTTTGGACTTTTGGGGTTGGCCGCTGGCCCTTGTGTCGGTTTAGATTTTCGGAATTTTCGTTTTTTCTTGGAGCTTATAGAAATATGACCAAATTTTGAGCCTAATTTCAGTAAATATCCCTTTGTCAAAAGTTATAGCAAAATGTCCGGTATATATGCATATATACCAAGTGTAAAATTTTATATACCAAGTATAAAAAATTATATACCCAGTGCATTTCAGAACAGTAATTAAAATTGGTAGATATGTGTATCTACCAAGTGTAAAAATATATCTACCTGGACATTTAGTTATAAAATTTTAAAAGTGGACATCTACTTAATCAAATTTAAAATTTTGGTCATCTACCTAAATTTTTCGTTTTTTTCTTTTTCTTTTTTTTTGAAAGATATTACCAAATGTGAAAAATAAAAGGGATATTATCATTTTTATACCCTGTATTTTGACACTTTGTTCAAATTATACCTTCTGTTTTAGTTATTATCAACATTGACCTTTAGATATGAAATCTGTTACAAATTTATACCCTGACACCAATTTAGAACAATTAATTTACTAAGTTACAGTTTAAAAAATTAAAAATAAACCATATAAAATCTGATCCGAGAATAGATTTATTAAATTATCTTGGTAAATTAACTGTTCTAAATTAGCGCCAAGGTATACATTTGTAACAAATATTAAATCTAAAGGTCAATATTGATAATAATCAAAACAGAAGGTATAAACTGAACAAAGCGTCAAAATACAGGATATAAAAATGATATTATCCCAAAAATAAAAACATCCCTGAATTTGGAGCAATAACAATAAAATGAGGAAATTACCAAATACCAGTAAATTCTATTTTGCTTAATATAGTTTCGTTTCGACCTTATGTTTTTTCAAGATTGCAAAATCTATTCCTTTTAATTTATTAAATTGGATTAAAATTGTCGTTTCCTAAAAGAATTTTATTCATTTTTATCAATTTTTATCTAAAAAGACCAAAATGTCTAAAGTCAAATTGTCAAATTATCCATTAAACTTGAAAAAAAAACCTTAAAATGCCAACCGTTAAAATTTATATTTAGAATATTATATATAAGATTTTCAATAATAAAAATGAGTGTTAGAGTTAAAAGAGTTTGAGTATTTGATTAATTTTGATAGAGTATCAACAACACTTAACAACATAATTTTGACCAATTATAATCAAGTGATAATCTTGTTCTGATTCGACAAAATTAGATGGACTAGATGGACGTATTTTATATTCCCAAATACACATGGTTGAAATTGGTATTTCGCCACAACAAAGTTTTTTTTTTTTTTTTTTTTTTTTTCGCTTTTTGTGTTTTAGACTTCTCCTAACAAATAAGAATAACATAGCATAATGAAAACAAAATAAAAGAGTATTATTTTTCTTTAAGGTAAAGATTGGACACTAAAATCTTGCATTAAGAAATTTACACTAACGATGTGGCATTATTTTTAGCCACATAACTTTAAATGGTATGGTTATCATTTTTAGTCATATAACTTTAAATGGTGTAGTCTCACTTAAAAAAAAAAAAAAGTGGTTGAATAAATGAGTGTACATTTTTTGTGTAAGTTTTTGGTGTCCCTAATATTATTCTTCTTTTAAAAAGTAAAAAAAGAAAAAAGATTATTTGTTGAAAGAGTTTAGAGCATAATTGAAGTTATAATTGTAATTTGTAAAAAAATTGTAAAATATTTGCGCTCAATTCAATGAAATAAAGTGATAATTTGCCTTGAGAATGATTGGATAATTTACGAGATTGGTGCCCTCCTTAGATTTGGTAGCCATTTTCCAGGCTCCTTCTTTGTAATCAAACCCTGATTCTTCCTCATCTGTCACCACCATGGTAAGTGTCATAGGGTCAAGACTTAAATAAATGAGTATTGTGATGGCAGACAAGGCCCCTTGCCTTAACTCAACCTTTGCCCGTACAAAACTTACAAATGCAAAATGTAAGTGTATTATGTCTATATGTTATGGTCCATTGTAGTAACAAGGTACTAAAAGAGGTTAGGCAACAATAAATAGCATCAAATAAATAAGAATATAGTCAAGTGCAAGAACTATTTCCCAACCTTTATTAATCAATAATAATAAAGGATCAAAATGATGCACAATGTGCTGAAGAAATGTTTTTTTTCTTATTTTTGATTCTGAAAATAGATTACAATTTATAGGATAAATTGTAATCTCCTAATTTATGACAAATATTTCCTAATTAAATAAAGGTATACAATTACAATATTTTGTAATAAATTCTGATTGATATACAGAA